>JAUPMG010074833.1:0-13041 GCA_031762675.1 Pachysandra terminalis
CACTTATAGACCCCCAAACTTAATAATTTATTTAATTTAAATCCTACACCTAATTAGACACATAATAATGCACTTAAGCACAAAATTAAATCACATAATATTATTATTAAATGGGCAAAATATCTTTTAGGGAGTTTAGGTTCTTACACCCAAGGATCGGCACGTTGGTGTAAGCTTGGGAGATAGTGAGACCATGTTATATTTTTTGTTGGATTATGAATATGTAAGATTCCCCGAAGGAATTAACATGTGGATGTGAGCTTTGGCCGCGGGCTCGTGATTAAAAATAAGTAGGGGGATTGTACCTCCTAAGTTGAAAGCCCTTAAAACTATGTTGTACATATAGAATAATCCTATCCCTTAGTCCGTTCATACGGGAGATGATTTCAGGTAACTAGAACATCCTGGGAAGCATTCAGGTTGCTGGAACACCCCGGATAGAGATTGGGATCACGTGGGAACTTAGGATATTTCACCTTCCATACAACGTTTGCATTTCACTTGCATTTGCATATCTTTGTTGATATTAGTGTGAGAGCTTTGTGTATGATACACTTGGCCTAATTTTTATATAAATCTATGCATATAGTTGTAGGGTTATTGACTACTGAGATATACTCTGTGAGAATATGAGAGAACTTCAGATTGTGTATATTTATAGTTAAACCTCTACACTGTTCACCACTAGCACATATACTGCTTATTACACATTGTACACTTATCACACTTTTCTCATAATGTTGGAACATGAGTGAATACACTTCATTGAAGGTATACTCATTCTGGCTTCCAACTTATGTGTATTGTCTATATTTCAGGTTTATGAACTTAGATGCAAAGAGAGAGACTGAAATGGGTAGCGTACTCGGGTAGAATCATTGATATGGTCTAGGAGTAGATTTTATTTTCTTAGATTTATTTTATTTCAGCTTCGATAGTATTAGTTACTTATATCTTACTAGAACTGATAATAACTTCCGCTTATGTTTTGACCATTATTATTCACACTCGTATAAATACGGGGTGAAGGTTGCGGATAAATAGAGAAATCTCAGAAATTGAGAATTTCTGGTTTGGTTCGTGACATATAGGCTGTGATAACAAATACTTGATAGGATTTGAGTGAGTGACCAAAACAGCTGGACATGCTAAGAGGTAGTGCCTCAGCTTTCGAGTCACATGATATAAGGCAAGACAGAACTTATCCGTATGAGAATTCTCCATCTCTGCTCCACGCAAAAGTCTACTTATATAATATACACAGGCTTCTCAATTCCTTGGTCATCTTCTTGAGCTAATAACCCTCCAATAGCATCATCCGAAGTAGCCAAATATATTTGAAGTGGTCTCCCTAGGATTGGTGCAACCATGGTATGAGGATGCTTCAAAAGATTCTTGATATTTTTGAAAGCTTGTTGACATTCCAAGGTCCATAAAAATTCTTCTCCTTTTCGAAGTAATACTAAGAAAGCAAAAATATGTTGAAAAACCTGGGACAAACCTTCGAATGAAAGAAACTCTCCCTAGAAAAGATTCAATTGCTTCTGATTTGTGGGAGGAGTCATTTCGAGAATCGCCTTTGACTTGGAAGGTTCTAAATCAATTCCTTGCATGTGAACAACAAAACCAAGGAACTTACCAGTAGCCACCCCAAAAGCACACTTAATAGGATACATTTGATACTTATAGCTTCTGCAACATTCAAATACCCTCTGCAGAACTTCGAGATGCTGAAAACGCTCCTTGGATTTTATTACAATATCATCCAAATAGTCCTCTATATCTTTATGCATCATATCATGAAATATAGTGGTCATTGCTCGCTGATAGGTTGTCTTGGCATTCTTTAATCCAAATGGCATAACTGTATAGTGAAAGTTACCCAAGGGAGTTCGAAATGCCTTATGCTGAGCATCCAAGTGATGCATTTTGATTTGATTATAACCACTATAACCATCCATGAAGGAAAACATTTCATGCCTTGCTGTAGCATCAATGAGGAGATCCATATTCGGTAATGGAAATTCATCCTTAGGACTTGCTTTGTTGAGATCTCGAAAGTCAACAAAACATCAGATTTGTCAATTCTTCTTCTTCACAGGCACAACATTCGCAAGCCAAGTTGGATGTTGCATTGGTTTGATAAAACCATCCTTCAAGAGTTTCTCAATTTCAACATTGATTTGCAATTCGATTTCGGGCCTGAAAGTTCTAGTGATTGCTTGACAGGTTTAATATCAGAAGACAAATGCAACTTATGCGTGACTAATTAAGGATCCAATCCACACATGTCATCGTAGCACCAAGAAAACGCATCTTTATTAGCTTTCTACAATGTTACAAGATTTGCCTTCTCCTCAGAAGATAGGTTAGCATTAATAAAAGTAGTCTTCTTCTCTTCCCCTGGCTCTGATAAGTTGACTTCCTCCAAGGTTTCAAGAACAAACATCTTAACACTGTATTCTAATTGCTTTGGTGCTTTTTGAATCTCATCCTCTACTTCGAATATCTCAGCAATAGATGGCATGTCATCACTATCCTCATCACTTGGAATTTTAATATAATAAGCCTCAAGTTCAGGCTCCTTAATTATTATTCCCGTCAAAACAGCTTTCGAAAGAGAATATTCCTTCCCTTGCTGATCTGATTCAGACCATAGACAATATATAATTCGCCTCTCGGGTGTGATAACTCGAGTGCAGCGAGTTTTCAAGGCTGACTGTTCAACAGTTATTTCAGACACAACTTGCCTTTTCTTTACTTCTTTCTTTTCTTTTTCTTGCTTTTTCTTCTTTTCTTCTTTGACTTTCCTCTTTGAAGGTTCAAACTCAGGTCAAAAATATCAAGATTAGCCTGGAGTGCTGGCCATTTTGGAAGAGATATTCCTCAAGGAAGAGAAACTTTGCATTCGCCAGCTATTGCAAGCTCATCATACTCGGCAGCATCCACTAGATGAACTTCGAGCTGGTCGAATGGGCATGGATCAGCAATAAGTCGAACCATCTTGTCATTTCAAATCCCTTTACAACACTGATGGTAAGTTGAAGGAACCACCTTACATCTGTGGATCCACGGTCTTCCAAGCAAAATATGATATGTTGGCTAGCTTTTCAACACATGAAACAAAGTTGGATATTTATACAGGCCAACTTGTAGTTCAAGGGTCACATGACCCAAGGTGTACTGACTTCGAGCATCAAAGCTATAGATCTTCATTGCTTGTGGAACCACCTTTTCGGATGAAACTCCAATGGCCTTCAGGATGTCAATTGGAATGACGTTCAAAGAAGACTCTGCCTCCACCAAGGATCTTCGAATGTCTACACCCTATAGGAAAGAGTTCAAGTAGAGGGCCCTTCCATGGTTTTCATATGAAACCATCATATCCTCTGGTCCAAAAGTTATCAGATCTTCTTCCGAGATAGCATTGGTACATTCCTTCTCTACTTCTCGCAACGATAGCCTTTGAGCTTATGCTTGAATAGCTGTTTGTTTAGACTTCGAAAAACCTATATCTTTCATGCTCTCCTCGAGCCTTTGGTATTTCAGCAAGTCTACCCTCGAAGGATAGGTGATGTCTTTAGTTACCTCAGAGACGATAACGTTGACAGCGGCCCCCTTGTCCTTATGATTAGGCAAAGGATAAATATGCACTTTTTCGGATTGCAACTCAATCTCGCCAAGCTTTACTTGAAGGTAGTAAAGTCTCCTCATAGAATAGCAATCGTAGGTGCTATATCCTACAGACTGATGAAACTTGTAGAATTTCGGATTACTCCGATCTTTCACTGATGGTACTCTCTTCGGGGTAGGGAGTTTGACATGGTCATCTTTCACTCAGTTGTCAAACAAAATATTGAGCTTAGCCGGTGTACAATTTGGCTCAGACAGAGGATCTCGAGAATTCTTATTCTCATTCTTCTTTACTTTCTTTGAAGGATCATCCTCGATTAGAATAGTCTCATTTCTCTTCCTCTCATTTTTCTTAGCAAGACTAGGCATTGAAACACTGGTTTTTTGAGCTGCCTCATATAATTTGGTGAAACTTGTAATTCCCAAATTTTCTATATGAATCCTTTATTCAGGATGAATCCCGATAATACAGTTTCAACAAACTGTTCTTCAGCCATCGTGTCTGTACAAGACATCACCACGTATCGAAATCGTTTAACGTATTCAACAAGACCCTTAAAATGTCCTTGATGTCTCTACTCAAATCGACAATGGTGTACACTTCTTCAGTGATGAATAATTTCTTGTGAAAAAGGGCAACCAAATCTTCCCAAGTGCCCACAAAACCTGGTTTAAGATTATTGTACCAAGTATAAGCTTTATCTGTCAAGGACTTCAAAAATTTCCTCAATCTAAGGTCATTATTCGAAGTATGAGCTCCCAAAGCCTCAATGAAAAAGTTTAGGTGTTCCTTCACATTCCCTGTTTGACCAGTAAACTTAGGGAATTTGAGATTCACATAATCTTTAGGACATATGTTCAATAAAGACGAAGAATATAGTGGGCGATAGTCACTGCTAACCCATTCAGGATCTCGCTTTTGTGACTTCTTCAGCAAAGATTCTACTTCCTCAAGAGTAGCAAAATGAGGAGTAGAAGATGGTAAAGCTGGTGAAATGGATGGTGGGGCAATTGCTGGTGGTGATATTACCCGTGGTGGCAAAATACCATGGTAATTCTCTAAAGTAGGCCTGATATGCTCCTCTCTCGAAATATTGTTGGTAGCAGTAATTGCTGGTGGAAATGAAAGAATAGTTGATGATGGTGTAAGATTTGCTTGAGGCACTGTTTGAGCAGCAGCTGTCGCAACCTGATGAGCTAGCAAAGCCATCATCTCTTGATGCATGACTGCCATCTTTTCTAACATGGCTACAATTCTGTCATCAGATGCTGTTGATGTTGTAGCAAAAATTACAATTGATAGATCAACTGTGTTAGTAGTAGGATCCACAAGGAGATCGTGGGTTCCGGTATTATTGACAATGGGAAGTTTTGGGAAACAATTCAAGTTTTCAGGCGGAGTCGCCAAAAATGGTGATGCACAAACTGGTAAATTGTCAATTTGACAATAAGATGTCAATTGCCCCAAATGGTTTGAAGAACGAAGAGTTCGAATACTTGCTTACACGGGCTTAAATCAAAAGATGACCGTTCCAATGTAAGGCTTCCTTGTGGGATGGAAAAAAGGGATAAGAACAGAGATCAGTCAAGAATGAACAGAAAGGTCACCACAGAACTTAATTCAGAAAGAGAATTCTCAAGACAAAACTCTGCTGATTCTCAGAGAATGTCAAAATGCCAAGGAATCCAATTCCTCTTTTTAGTGTATCATTGGCCTTTATAGCCTCATAATCATTACTGAACTGTTTGCAACGTTTCATTCAATACGTTCAGAACGTTTCATCAATGTATACAAGCGTTTTGATTTGAATGTTCAAAACGCTTCATCAAAGAACGCAGCGTTTCAATGAATGTATTCGAAATACTTGGATTAGTAATGAATATGGCGTAATAAACTTAATGATACATTATTATTCCATGCTGATTTAAGTCCTTAAATGCTTTAAGATCTTTGAAGATCTTAATAGGACTTACCTCTTTGACCATTCATTCCTGAAAGTCTAATGTTTATTTCCCTATATACTTTAAATGAATGGCTTTGAATTTACTAACTTCGAAGAATAATCAATGTCAGGGAATGTTCCATTATAATTCATAACATTATGTTTTCATGATGATCATTTCGAGTGACTATCTCGAAAGTTGACTTCAATCCACTTATATGTTTATCCCTAAAGGTGATTTGACATTGGGATAATAAATTGGTCATTTCGAGATGCTATCTTGAAATGACTATTTCGAAATACAACATCAAAATAACATTATGCTGATAATCTCATTATATGAGATATTATTATACTTATGATGACTAATTGACTCTTTCGAGGTGGTTAACCTATAGATGACTCAATGTCTTACTTACTTAAGATCAAAGGAATCTTGAAATATAACACTTCGAGGTTGTCTTTCGAAAAGATATTGCTTTGAGGTCCGTCTCAAGTAGATCCTCTAATTGTATACGTATTTCGAAATAATTATCCCAAGTTAAATGGGCTTTCGAAATATACTACCCCAAGAATATTCTCTCAACAAGAGTGGATTTATAGAATTTCGAATATACATTCTTAAGTCATAATGAAGTGTATAATTACATTATTGACCTTGCAAGGTGTCACTCTATCGCTGGCTTGAATCAATTTTAAAATTGGCACATCATCAATACCAAAAAATAACATTTTCAAATTAAAAAAATTAGATCGGATTAGTGGAATCGATCCCCAGATTGGTGGGACTGGTCACCGTATCGCAAGATCCATCGCCAAGCCGACCCTAACTCGATTTATGAGTTACCAAACCAGAATCATTGGGGATAGTGGGGAGGGGAGGGGTGGGGTGGGTGACCCTTTTAAATCACTCCAACAAAATACTTAATTTACATAGAAATTACATAAACACCCTAGGGTGTAAATTATAATTCTCCTAAATGGAGAAAATTAGGTGTCATTTTTTCCATGTGAATTTTATTTCGCATAAAAGTTGGTCATCCAAACGCAAGAATTGAAATTCACACATGCCAATTCCAATTATTACCTTAAATTCCTATAATTCAAACGGATCCAAAAGATCAAATTTTTTTTTATCGAATAAAGATGCCACGTGAAAAAACAATTGGGCTCTGTGAAGCCACGTAGGATAAATTTGAAAACTATGAGGTGTAAAACTGTACAAGTATGGTAGGTACAGGGAAGACGTGTCTCGACTCTTGGGAGAAGGCTTTAGGCTTAATTAGAGCTAGGGTGGCGCTATTACTAATCATAATCATTTTGTATTGCTTTCACACAGTTCCCGGTTCGCTAATGTTGGGATTGCAGTTTGGGTCAGTTCAACTCAAAAATCAACTTGAACCGAACAAATTTATAGGTAAAATAGTTGTAAAAAAATTTTCGAAGTGACGAAACAATCCATCCTTGTGGGTAGGTAGAAAAACAGAGAGATGCAGCGGCGCCGCCGAGAAGTGATGGTTAGACAAGGGGAAACGACCGTTGAGTGTACAACACAACAGTAAATGTAAACAGTGACCACTATTCATTCCACTTCTCAACGTTGAAAAAGCAAATATTTAGTTTACAGAAGGGTTAATTCTACTTGCACTCATCACGTTTTCTTACAACCACGGCCTTAGACCTTTTATTTTATTTTTTTACACCTCAATAACACATCACCTCAATAACACATCAGTATTATTGTTATTAAAAAAAACACCTCTCAGGTTGACGGTGTTGACAGAGTAGATTAATTAAAAAGTCAAAGAAATTATAATTGTAAAAAATGTGGAGGGTATGAGTGAAATTAACCCCAAAAAATACTAATATAGATATTATTTTACTGAGATTTATAATAAAACGTGTTAATAGTCTTGTCAACGGACCAGATCATAATCCGGATCTAATCCGAATCTAAATCTGATCCGATCCAAAATATAATCGGATCAAATTTGAGTGTTTAGTGATCTGATCCGATGCGATTATAATTTATAATGAAAACAAACATTAGGAGGGCTTGAACCTTGCACCTTGCACCATCAGTTAAACATTTTTACCACCCCACCAATTCTCGATTGCATATATATATAATTTATAAGTGATCCGATCGATTCAGATGTTCCAATTTTACTATCGGATTAAATTCTGATTATCTATTTCATAATCCGTCAAATTTCGAATCGTATTCAAGTTTACGAATTTTACTATTGTATCGAACTTGAATAAGTTACAATTCGGTCCGAATCTTACTCTTTGCAAGGCCTACGTGTTAAAGAAGGAACATAACAAAAGCGCGATTGTGTACCTTTCTCCTTCTCAGGGTTTGCTAACCACTTTTTTCTCGAGAGGAGCTTAGATGATATGATTCCGTTTCTGTCGTTATCCTTTCGTTAATTAAAAAAATAAATAAGCAATAATAAGCTTTAAATCATAGTACACTAAGTAGGCTATTCGGATAAAATTAGGGCTGTCAATTTGGCTGGTCGGGCCGGGTTTTACATAGGGTATTAATGGTTTCGTGCATGTCTAAGTTTGATTCAGTCTTACTTTCGGGCCTAAAAAATGAATCCAAGCCTGATTCTGTTATTAACTTGAAAGCCCTAGCCCTGCCTGATTTAGCTCAAATTTATTAAAATTGTTTACCGAAAAGAAGAATATGCAATACAAAGACATCATCATAGTTCCAAAAAGTCTCTGATTCTAGAAATTCGCCCGAGAAAGATAAGAATCCGAATTTTGATGTGGCGGGGACGACAAGCTCTGGTGCAGCAACGATATCTAGCAAGACGATCGAGAATCTCTCCGGATGATGACGTGGTTGATTCATAGGTCAGCAAGTCGAGGTTCGGTTCGATCATCGTCAACACTAACGCCTATGACCACCACACTTTAAGTCGAAATACCCTCTGATGGGCTCTCGTCCGAGACAGAGATATTCTCTTAGACGAACATATGCATTTTCATACTTTCAAGTAATTGGTTGATTAACAATTATTCACAAGCCGGGTGCGTTGTGCCGGGGCACAACTTTCAATTTCTAAAATTCATACAATGTCGAAGAAAACGAGCTTTCCGACACCTTCGTGATTGTTGAAACACATAAGAAAGGACCCCAACGGGCCAAAAATACCTCGGGAAATCTCTATTGGGGGTGCTTGCTGAGGTATCCACTTAGGTGTTGGGCATTCTGGCAACCCTAGGCGCCCAACCTTTTTCCGCCGAACTTCCGTCATGCTCAATTTGAGTCCACAAAATTCTTGTAAAACTCAATTTCTTTCATGTTTAAATCTTCTTGACATAGTGTCCTTCTTGGTTCATCTTATGGCGTTTGCTAACGAATTCGGGACATCAAATGAGTTCGTTTTCAATTCGTTTGCAGTTATCAAGCATGGCAATTCAATTTTTAAGTCTAATAATGAGGAAACAAAATAACGAAGAGAGAGAGAGAGATTGTTAGCCCACAAATGTTATGCTAATAGCTATGCCCCCATTAAGGTGAGGATCATGTTAGAAGATTTTTTTTTAAACCCGTATGGTATTCACCACTTTTTTCCTTGTAATAACGAAAGCACCATCCTTATCATTTTTTTGGGATTTTTTTTCCGGTAAAATCATTTTCTTGAGGTACTTCAGATAGTTCATTACATGTAAATAATCTTTTTAAACTTATTCGTGACAGTGACAATTTTCTTACATCCATAGGGATACTTTAGGCATTTCACGACATTTATGCTAGATGGTCTTCTTTATATTTCATCTCTGAGTGTCACAGCAGTACAGTAGAGCTTGGGGGTCTTTATATTTCATCTCTAAGTATGAGATTTTTTATTTGAGACAGAACGGTAGAGCTTGATAAGGTATTCTTTGCTTCTCTGGCATCTAATGTGAAAAGAAAGAGCTTCTTAAAGCCCAATATCTTTCTCGTCTACCATAACGACTCTTGTTTGTTTTTTTTTTTTTTGCCGTAAGAATTATTTATCTCGAGCCTAATCTGATTTAAGCGTACTGGTCTTCTTCTTTGTATTTCATCTCTGAGTAGCATAGCAGAATACTAATAGCATAGCCTTGGAAATTTTTTTATTTGAAGTGTTTTTTGTTTGCTTCTGTTCTGTGAAAAGAGCTTAAAACTCATTTTCGAGCCTAATCTGATTTACACGTACCAGTTTTCTTCTTTGTATTTCATCTCTGCGTAGCATAGCAGAACTCTAGTAGCGGAAATTTTTTATTTTAAATGTTCTTTGTTTGCTTCTGCTCTGTTAAAAGAGCTTAAAACTCGTTCTCTCAAGAATACAACCTTGATTTTTTTTTTTTTTCCCCTTGTTCACATTAGGAGTTATTTCTCTCGAGCTTAATCTGTTTTACGCGTGCTGGTCTTCTTCTTTGTATTTTATATGTGAGTAGCATAGAAGAACAGTAGTGGCAGATCCTTAGAGATTTTTTATTTGAGGCTATTGATAATGCATGTTCCCTCTTTGCTTCTCTCTCCAAGAGCAACCTGGTTTTTTTTTTTTTTTTTTCCACTATACCGTAAGAGTTACTTTTTTTTTTTTTTGTCACAGTGAACCTATTTTTTTTTT
This sequence comes from Pachysandra terminalis, assembly GCA_031762675.1. Taxonomy (NCBI): domain Eukaryota; kingdom Viridiplantae; phylum Streptophyta; class Magnoliopsida; order Buxales; family Buxaceae; genus Pachysandra; species Pachysandra terminalis. The sequence goes on from JAUPMG010074833.1 coordinate 10,193, forward strand.
CTTAAGCTCTTCTACTCATATTCTATTAGAAAAAATAGATCTGACGTTTCTTCACTCATTGTATATGAGAAAGCAGCTGACAGCTCTTTCTCTTTCTCTCTCAAGTCTTTTTTTATTTGTAAATATGTTAAAGCTACTGTTGGAACTCGTCTTGTTTCAGGTGTTTATTTGGATATAATGGATCAAATTGTTGAAGTGCTCACTTGATGAAGCCAGGAAATAATTATTTATGATTTTACCAAGTGAACTCACTAGGTAAAATCATTTTCTTGGGACTTATCTGATGCAGTATTCTTCAATGATAGGAAGTAATTATTTATGATGTTTGGCAGGTGGTCCGATGGAGAATTGGACGAAAATTGTTACGTGAGAGGTGCAGAAAGTCGGTTATCATCCGCATATGCATATTGGACTCAAAAGTATAATTGATTTTTCAGACACTACCAACTCACTACTTTCGCCAATTCCAATTCTAGTTCCTTAAGAAAAATATATTTATTTATATTATTTTATTAATTATATACTTATTTTCATTTTTCCGAGAAAGGAGAAACACTTTTCTAAACAAAGCAGAAGATCACGATTATGGTGGGGATTGGGACCATGATTTGCTTTGCTTATTGCAAGATGAAAGCTGCTAAGTTTATTTGAAAGGGAGGAAAGTGTATTAATTTACATCCTAGTATTATCTCTGATTTTATTTTATTTTTTTGTGTTAAACTACATCCTAGCAAGTCATGTGGTGGTTTATAGTTGATTACAAATGAACAATGCTGGCCTGCTTGGCGGCAGTCAATATCCACTTTTTCAAGGGTAGTCCTCTAATGAAATCTCATGAATTTGTCTCAAGTCGAAAATGAGGCTTTATTGCTAACTGCCACAACCCAGTCATAGGCTTTTGTACGAGTTCTGGGCCTCTGGCCTTGTCTCGGCATAGGATTTAATTAGGCTCAACCTGGACCTTTAATGAAATCTCATGAATTTGTCTTTAGTAAAAAATAAGGCTTTATTGCTAACTGCCACAACCCTATCATAGGCTTTTGTACGAGTTCTAGGCCTCTGGCCTTGTTTTGGCATTGGATATAACTAGGCCCAACCCGACCCTTTAATTAAATCTCATGAATTTGTCTCAAGTCGAAAATGAGGCTTTATTGCTAACTGCCACAACCCTGTCGTAGGCTTTTGTACGACTTCCGGGCCTCTGGCCTTGTTTTGGCATTGGATTTAACTAGGCCCAACCCTGTCCTGTTTTGGATGGGTTTTAAGGGAACCTATAAAGAATGGAGCCTAAGAACCTAAAAGAAGGATCCTTAAGCCATAAATATGACGTGTTTGAATCAAAACCCCCCTACTAAATGGCTCTATTCATGTGAGACTCCATAAACGAATGAGTAGAGACTTCATGACCCAATGAGTAGTTTGCATGACTTTGTAATTTTACGTGGGTATACTCATCTGCTTCACCAGGGTTAGTTTGTTGGTATCAGTCACATGAAAGAATGATGTGGCCATTCAGACCACCCATCTAATAGGTGACGATATATCTGAAAAAGAAATGTTGTCATTGTAGATTAACTCTATAGTTTATTATATGAAATGAGGTTGATTGAAAGCACCGGTTCTCCATTCGAGTTTCTACCTAATTTAAGTGTTTCAATAGTTGTTTGGCCCATGTTCAGCACGAGGACTCACTTGTTTATAAATATAATTTTTTATTAGTATCTTTAATTAATAAATATTAATGATTATTATATAACAATTGATTGGCTTGAATATATCCCAAAAGAATAATTAAATGGTTGAGGGTTAAATCAATCATTAATAATATATTATTAACTTCCACCAATGGATCTAAATTTTCCCAATGTTATCTATTTCTTAATCATATCAGCATGATATGCACGGTAGGTAGCAGTGGATTGTGATATGTACGTCTGACCTCGATATTTGGGCAGGCTTGGGAAAGAGTTATCAGCTCATGGCTTTATACTTGTCAAGAGCGGTCGAGTCAGGAAGCTCACGTTTAGGGCTAGGCTTGGGCAAGGCAAGTGGAAGCAAATTTAGGGCTAGGCTTGGGCAAGGCAAGTAGAACATTGGGCGGTCCTGTTGCATAAATTTTTGTTTTAATTTTGAATGTGTGAATTTATATATTTATAAGAAATTGAATTTTAGGATTACGGGAGATATAAGAAATTAAATTTTATTTATCTAATATATTAGATACTTGAATAATTTTTCTTATAAAAAAATACCTTAAAATATCATTAGTAGTATATTTTTGTGCCCTAAAGTTGGGTTGAGCCTATACCTTCCTACACTTTCGACCCCAAAGGTTTGCTCTAGCCAAGCTTAGGCAAGCAAAAAATTGTTATGATAGTGTGCATGCCCAACTTGAGCTGCCCAAGTCCAGCTTGTTGCCACCCCTAAGATTCAACTGTCACTATCAACAATATCTAATGATATTGGTTATTACGGATTTATAAAAGGATAAATGTATTAGAAAGAACTGATTACAATCATCAACCAAAGAGTAAGGTAGGAAGTCTGTCTCAAGACAGTCTAAACCGTCGCGCAGCCGTTCTGTCAAGAGCGTTCCTTGTCAATTTTGACCTATAAAGAAGACAAAGGAAATGGCTAGAAGAAAAGAGTGATTGCAATAACTGAGGAAGGGGAGTGAATGCAGTCACAGAGCAGTAAAACCTCACAGGTTTGAAGATTTCTCTTTTTCTTTTAGTGTCTTTACTCACTATTGTTTCAAGTTTATGACATCTGGTTTTTACTTCAGACCTTCGATCCTCTTCAATGGAGGATGGGCACTGGTATTTGTAGAGAGTTTCTCACTCTCAGTA
>JAUPMG010074864.1:0-13040 GCA_031762675.1 Pachysandra terminalis
ATAAACCAAAAACTAATTCCTATTCTAATTAAGATCTAAATTATCTCCTTCCTTTTCTAAACTAAATTAAAAGTCCCTATATATATATAAAGCAATCCCAGAAGGATTGGAATTCTAATCCCGCAAGAACTCTCCCAAACAAAACTCCAAATCTTGACTTTATTTTCGGACTGCCCAGAACAGCCCCCTTGCGACTCGATGTTGACCCGAATAACATTGGAATTGGAATGTGGCTATTAGAGACAACGTTGTATATCTTCTTTTTTATCTTTCCAACGAGACCAACATCACCTCAATCGGACTTAAATTGAAAGAGTTATGGACACAATACGAAACACTTCTCTGTGATGTCTCGATATCATGCGCTCGATCACAAATTATTGCGATCGATCGCACAATGCAATTCTGGGCTTTTCTGGGTTGATCTTTGACTTGGTATTTTGAGATTTTCTTGGGCATTCTCTGTAGGCTTCTTCCTTGGGCTTCAAGGTATAATTGGCATGGATTTGGGGCTTTGATCATCTTCTCTTATGAACCTTGAAGCTTGATCCAATTGAGGCTTTAATTGACTTGATTTAGGCCCATATTCTCCTATTCATCACCAACCCTGCAAAACAAGATAATTGCATTAATTCATTCACATAAATATATCTCTAAGACTAATAAGCATCAGTAACAAGTCCAAAAGTGCAAGTGTTACACACTTATCAGCAGCATTTGTAGAGTTGAAAAAGAAACTGACCTTAGCTCCAGTGCTTGTGATCCCAATCAGTGGGAAGAAACTGTCAGTGTAAACAGATGCATCACTGATGGATTTAGGTTGTCCTTGTGCAAGAAGGAAAAGTGGTCGCTTATGCATCCAGAAAACTCAAGGTACATGAGCGTAATTACCCAACGCATGACCTAGAGTTCGCCTCAGTGGTGTTCGCACTGAAATTGTGGAAACATTATCTCTATGGAGAGGACTTTGAACTCTTTATTGATCATAAGAGTGAAGTATTTGTTCATCCAGAAAGAATTAAACATGAGGCAGAGAAGGTGTATAGAGTTAGTCAATGACTACATAATGACCTTTCAGTACCACCTGGATAAAGAAAATGTGGTTGCAGATGCACCGAGTAGGAAGCCTCGTAATGTGTTATCATGTTTATTGAGACAAGAACAGAGTTTGGTTGAAGCCTTTAGTAGTTTGAATGTTCAATCTAATGAAAAAGAAAGTGGTGGGATACTATTCAGCTTGGTGGCGAGACCATCTATTATGGACAGAATTGGACAAGGGCAGAAAACTGATCTGGAACTACAGTCGTTGGTTGCAGATGAGTCAAAGCCAGACTGGGTGTTATTAGTAGACGGAGAGATCAGATATCGGGGAAGACTCTGTATTCCTAAGGATGAGACGCTTCGAAATAAAATCTTTGGGGAAGCGCATAAATCTAGATATTCTATTCATCCTGGCAGTACAAAGATGAATCAGGATTTGAAGAAAGCTTATAAGTGGTCAGGAATGAAGAGAGACATAGCTCAATTTGTGTCTCAATGTCTTACTTGTCACCAATCAATGATATGCGTAGAATCCAGCTTAGGTAAGGTGGCATACCATCTTGCTTTACCGTATCAGTTGGAAGCAGTCCACAATGTCTTGCACGTGTCAATGTTGAGGAAATATGAACTGGATTCTACGCATATCATTGATTGGACTGAGTTACTATTAGAGGAGAATGTGACATATGAAGAAGCACCGGTGAGGATCATGGATCGGAAAGAACAAATATTGAGGACAAAAACCATTCCCCTATTGAAAGTGCAATGGAGTCATCATGATGAAGCAGAAGCTTTTTGGGAATTGGAATCAGAAATTCGAAGGCGATACCCAACGTTGTTCGATAATCGAGGTACATACTAAATTTCAAGGGCAAAATATCCTAAAGAGGGTAGAATGTAATGACCCTGACCCTACCATTCAATTGACAATTAAATGGTAGTTAATTCTTATTTTAAACCTTAGGATTTAATTGAAATAAGAGGGGCTGAATTGGACCCTTATGTAATTTTGAGAAAATAGTGGTAACTTGTGTAATTTTGTGAACTAGGTGGGCTGGGCTTGGACCCTACACAATGAACTCAAGTTGGACCATGGACTGGCCGAATAGGCCATTGGGCCCAAGGTAAGGGTAATTAAGTAAATTAATCTTTTATTTGAATTAAAGAGTGGGATAATGAAATTCATCCACTAACCCACGTACCTTTTCATAACAAGAGAGAGAAATTGTCTTTAGGATTAACACATCCAAAATGAAAGAGAGAGGAGAGGGAAATATATGTTTGAAGAAAAAGGAAGAAGAAGAAGGAAGAGGAAGTTGGTGATCTGCTAGTGCTAGAAACCAAAAGATCTAAGAAGAAAAAGGTAGGGATTCCCATCAATTTTACGATAGTTATATTCATAGATCTTAATGATGCTATAGATATAAGTTGGAATGCCTGATTTGATGATTTTAGGCATGATCTGAATAATTTAATGTGATCTTATGGTATGTTGTATATGAGCATTGAATAATATGTTATGAATGATTGCTTGTCTACATGATTAAGCATATTTAGATTTAAGTTTACTGTATTTGTTATAATCCTATGAGTTCTTATAATTAATTATGATTTCTCTGGAATTAATTCAAGTATGTTGATTGATTTCTGTAATGAAGATCTATAAGCATAGTCTAGATTGGATAGGTTGAAGTTTGATCAATTGTATGATGATTTGACGATTATATTTGATGTTTAGAAGTGTAAAAAGAGGTATTTGAGAGTTTGGACATGAAGTCCTAGAAGAAAAACCAATTTCTGGGATTAAATAGGTTTTACACAGGCGTGTGAGGTTGGATTGTGTGCAAAAGGATGATTAAGGTCGTACGATGTGGAATTTAGGAAAATAGGGCAGTCCTAAATATGATATGAACAGATTTTAACTTTAAGGAGTTTGGAGACGGTAATTGGATTACAAGATAATGTTGGAATGGTTAGCAAGGTTAACATAGGAAGTTAAGTGTTTTGAGTGGTGCTTGTAGCATCCACTATTCTATCTTATGAATGGTTCTAATGATGAATTGTGTGATATTTGAGTGGTACTGGGAGTATCCATTGTCTATGTATGATTGATTGTGATGTATGGATTGTGTTTGTGAGTAGTGTTAGGAGTATCCACCGTGTGTTCATGAGTGGTGCTGGGAGCATCCACTGAAAGTCAATGGGATTGACTATATATTGATTATGAATGGTCTGTGAGTGGTGCTGAGAGTATTCACTGGAAGTCAATTGGATTGACTATATGTTTGTGTACTGGTGTCTTCCACTGTGTGGTGAAAGTCCCTTAAGGAATGGAATTTGTGTACTGGTGTGTTCCACCGTGTGGTGAAAGTCCCTTAAGGAATGGTTTGGTATACTGGTGTATTCTACCATGAGGTGAAAGTCCCTTAAATAATAATGGAAAAGGAATGGTGGTATTCTACCGTGGGTGTAAGTCCCTTAAAGAATGGAATGGTGGCATTCTACCGTGGGTGCAAGTCCCTTAAAGAATGGGTTGAATGGTCGTATGATTGAATGAGCATGTGATTGGGCTAGGCCTAATTATCCCTGCATTAGATATGCATATCATCCACATTTCATTATTCAGAATTGCATCATACCACATTGCATTGTTCATTGCATATGTTTGACTTGAAGTGAATGTTTGTGTATGTTCCACATATTGATTGGTTATGTTTGTATCTGTGCTTGTGCTTGGATGGTACTTGTTTGGCATGGTGGTCCATGTGGTTACTGATTGTCGCATGGTGGGACTATGTGATTGTTTTGTTGCATAGTGGGACTATGTGGTTGTTGTTTTTCATAGTGGGACTATGTAGTTACTTGTTTTGCATGGTGGGACCATGTGGTGTATTGTTTTCATAGTGGAACGATGTGGTTTATGTATTGTGCATGATGGGATCATGTGGGTTATGTTTTGATTCATAGTAGGACTATGAGGATTGGGTTTGAATGCATGATGAGATCATGTGTGCCCTATGATTTATCATGGTGAGACTATGTGAACAATTGTTGTGATATGATATGACTACTTGTGTGATTTTCAAGTGTAATGAGATTACAATGTTGAATGTGATATACCTATTTAATATGTGTGATTTAACAAGATGACAAACATGCTAATACATTGTGACTGTGGTATTATCTGTTGATTGAAATTGTACGATAAAGGAATTATAAGAGGGTAAAGGAAAATTAGATATATAGGATATTAGATTGTTAGGTGCGATGATTGTTGTTGTGTGCATCTTTATTAGTAATTCTTGATAGACAATTTGGAAATAGGGAGCACCAATATTTCTGAAAGGTCTGAAGGTTGCACTATGAGGATGAAGTCTATGTTAAGTATACTGGAATTACATTTCATTAAGGGATGTGTAAATCAAAGACTTGTGATTGTGGATTGATGTAAATTACAATTATTTATAACCCTAATATTAACTATTTTTCCATAAATTGAAATCAATGTAATCTGGAATGCATTGAATTAGGTTCCTTGAGAAATAGATAGGAATTAGATATATACATACATAAATACCAAGACTAAATAATTAAGTATATGAATTTATTTAAATCATTTTAATAATAATTATATTGTATAATCATATATAATTCCACTAAGAAATTCAGTTGGATCTGGTTCTGGAGAATTTATCTAAATTCTTACTCGGACCGAGTCTTTAAGCCAGCAAAAAACTAATTGTTTACCTAATAAGTTATTAAACACTGAATGGAGTGACATTTTGTGATATAAATTCTTAGTAATACATAAAATAAATTATCAAATTTTAAAATTTCAAAAATTTTAACTTTTTGTATTTCGGTTGCCATCGGCTGACCACTTTTGTAGGCTGATCGTCGACACCCAGAATTGACCCAGCTGAACTTGTATAAAAAGAAATTTTTAGGGATTTATTTCATTTCCTTCAAAACCAACTTTCTTAGAATCCTAGAGATTACTTCGAAGCACCTTCCAAGAATTCCTAGAGCTCCAAGCTTCACCTCCATCAAATCTAAACTTGATAGGATCTTGTCATCTTCTTTCGTAGATTTCCAAGTTAACCTAGAATCTTTCTTAGATTTTTCCTACTCTTAAAAACCCTAGAACCATACCTAAAGGAAAGAGAAAACAAGTTCAAAATCCTTCTAAGAAGACTCCAAACCCTCCTAAGAAAACCAAGACTTCCAAAGCTTCTACTTCTAGAAGACCACCTCCACCATCACAATCTCCTGACCCTATGAAGAAGATGATATTTCATCTCCTTTAGAAGAAATAGAAGAACACATCAAGAATCCCAATCAAATTAGTGTTTATTACAATAGGGAAATCCTTCCTGAGATTCATACTGTTAAAACTCATGTTGCAGGCTATAGTATTTGAGACCTTTCAAGACCTAGGATGTGAACCTATACTGGATTGGGGTAAAAATGCATATTTTTCTGCTACCCAGGAAATGTATAGTAGTATTAGTGACACCAATTTGGATCCCCTAACTTTCACTTTCAACTCCGATGGAGAAACTAGAAACCTAGACCTCCAATTAATATCAAGAATCCTAAGTGTACATATGAACAATACCAATAGCATTATCCCAAATCTTGATCTAGAAGACAGACCTAAAGTGACCCGTACACTTTGTGGAAAAGATGTGAGATCGATGAAGGACAACTCCCTTGTCTCTTCCAGCCTCATACCTCTCTACAGGATCCTCCATCTGATTTTCATAAGGAAGGTCTATCCCAGGAGTTGGAACAGGACAAAACTTTCTTCTTACATGGCCCAAGTGATGTACCTTGTGGCTATTGGTCACCCTCTCTACCTTCCTTCAATTATCATCATCAAGTACGTTCGGGGCACCAAGAGGGGTGAGATGCTTTTTCCTTGTCTTATGTGCGCAGTTGCCAAACACTAGGGACTTGTCTTACCTTATGAGGGACACAAGACTGTTGTCAAGACTTTCAGTGTCGTAAACCTTAGACTTATGGGAATAGCTTTAGAAGAAACCTACGTACCAGAACACTACCTACCTCGGCAACAATTTCAGCAAGAAGAAGAGGTAGAACAAGAACAAGAACAACTAGACCTACCACCTGCACCATCCGAACCTTAGCATCATAGAGCATATTCTTCCTCAGTACCCAAGACTGACCCAGATCTTCCTCTAAGGCATCACTACACAAGGAGGAACATGAATGTGTATGTCAGGTTAGCATCTTGAGAGAGCTAGTCTTCAGACCAGACTAGACATCACTGCAGAACTCAAGGAGAGTAGAGAAGAGATTAGAAGGAGCCGAGAAGAACTCAAGAGGAACAAGAAGGAAATGTCTAAACCCAAGAAGAGTGTAGATAAGACCTTCAAGTATCTCCAAGATCGTTTCAGTTGTGATGGAGCCTCAGATGTGATACCTCCAGTACCTCTGCCTCCAGTATCACCAGTACATCTGCCAGCACCTTCTTCTCCTCCTCAAGAGGATGATGTTACTCATACCCCTTAGATTCCATAGGAGCTCTGTTTCCTTTTCTTTTCTTAGATGTAGCCATCTAGAATGGTAAGCACTAGTTATCTTTCCTTTTCTGATGTAATAGGAAGTTGCTTTAATGCTTATCACTTTGATGTACCAGTTAGTTGTTAAAAACCTTAGTCATCTTTATCATTTTGTTGTAACACCTTAATGTAAACCCTTGTCCTTAATTATGTTAATGAAATCAGTGTCTGTCTACCTTGATCTTCTTACACATTTAAATTAATAACTTAAAATCTTTACAACTATAACTAAACCATTAACATGACATAAGAACCAATTCAACTAGACTACTTAGATTAATTTCGAGGACGAAATTCTTTTAAGGAGGACAGATTGTAAGGACATGAAAAACTAGAGTAGAAAAGAACTTTAATAAGAAGGGTAAAATAGTAATTTATCAAAGCCATAAATTAAAACTAACCTAAAGTTATGAATTAATATATTTATAAAGTAATATTTAACTTAAAAAAAATAAATTAAGAACTTATAATAGTAGTTGGGCTTAATTACACTAATTGGGCTTAGAATAAGAAAAATGGGCTTATAACATAAGTTAGGCTTAACTAGAGTAGGTATGGGATTAACAACTACACTAATGGGCTTAAGTGAGATCCCTAAGGCTCAAGGAAATTAAATACTTAATTAATTAATAAGGAATTTCGTAGCTAATTAATAAATACAAGTTATAATCAAACTAGAAGTCTAGATAACTAGTAAACACCAACTAACAGTTCTAATGTGACTAGAACACCTAAAACACTATAAAGATAAGTAAAACAAGTGAATTAAGATATTAGAAACAAGGTAATTTCGTGGGAAAGCCTAGGAGAGGATCAACAAGCCAGAAAATTGAAGAACACACATCAAAGAAAGGATCTACTGCAAATAAGTGAGTTTTCCTTCATTATCTTGTGTATTTATTTCCAGCCTAATGTTGTAAACATGATGTAATCCTTGTTCATGATTTCAAAACCTTCCCATATTATTATTATTAAAACCCTAAAAGAAATATCATTAAAGACTTATATAACTATCACCATCTGATTAAGAAACCCAAGAAGTACTAAAATTGGATAGATTTAAAGATTCTGATTTTATCGATTAAAGAACCCTAGGTAAATATTTTATATTATTTATTTTATATTTTTCTAAGATTCCTCTATTCGTTAGGAACCCAGAAAAAGAAGTTTGAAGTAATTCTAAAAAGTATTGAGAAAGTTATGCCTAAAATATTGAACCTATGTCAGGCTTAAGAACCCCGAACCCTATCGGTTGCCCCCCATCAATCAATCAATAGTCAACCGATGATCACAGGCACTTCGCCTGCCCACTAGCCAAACAACCAATTCCCATCGATCGACCGACAGGTCAACCGACCAGATTTAACTCCCACTTATTTTTGCATATTTAACCTAATTAGACCTCCTCTAAACCCTATTTTAATTGTTTGGAAATCGGACCATCTTCCTAAATTTCTGTCGACTGACGGCCAACTGAAATCACATTTGTTGGGTTCTTTGAAGTTTTACACTTTGGACACCTATACAATGTCAGTTATAGATGACCTACCATGTTTTCAGATACCAGGAATACCTATATCAAAATATGACCCCTTAGACCAAAGAATTGACCTATTATAACTTCCCACAGCAGTATGGGATTTTAGGATACATCAAGAAACACTCCCACAACACTTCCTCTAGTTTTGTGCCTTCAGTTGCTGCGAGTTGTGGCAACTCTCTATGAAATTAAGTTCAGCATCATACAAATGCTTCCATCCTTCTATGGACTTCGTAACGAGGATCCTTACAAGCACCTAGATGAATTCCTTGAAATCTACTCTACCATTAAATTGCAGAATTTTTTCGATGATGCTTTAAGGACGAGACTTTTCCCTTTTTCACTAAAGGATAAAGCCAAGTATTGGCTGAATTCCTTGGAGGAAAATACTATCACTATATGGGCTCAATTGCAACATGAATTCCTTAAAAAGTATTTCCCCATAGGAAAGACCAACCAGATTCAGAGAGCTATCACTAGCTTCTCCCAAAGTGAAGGAGAATCGTTTCATGAGACTTAAGGACTTGCTTGGGAAGTGCCCACACCATGCCATTCCCAAGTGGTAACTTGTACAATGTTTCTATGATGGTTTGACCGAACCACATAGGCACATGGTAGATGCTTCATGTGGTGGACTTTCATGCTGAAAAGTGAGAATGAAGCATGGGTTCTATTTGAGAATCTTTGTGATAATTCAACCCAACATGCTTCAGCAAGTCGTAGGATACATGCCCCTAAAGCTCCAAAGGTAGAAGGTCTTTTCGAAGTAGGCAATCCCTTGGACATGAATTCCAAGGTGGATGCTTTATCTAGAAAAATAGACCAACTAACGGCGGCTGGTTTTGTTCCTACTACTTCTAGTCCTCCCAGGCCCACCACTATAAAGGCTTGTTCACTTTGCTTTAGTACCTCACATCAAGCAAAAAATTGTCCTACATCAGGACAGTTGTCTGCTATGCCTTATGAGCAAGTGAATGCAGCGTACTCCAGACCGGGTAATGATCCATATTCAACTTCTTACAACTCAGAATGGAGGAATCATCCGAATTTTCATGGCAAGCTCCAGCCATGGAAAATTCAGCACCACCCCATGGAATGTACAACCAAGCTTGTCCACAATCAAACTATCGACCCCCTCCTCAACAACATCCACAAGCTCCCCCTAGTCAACCGGTGGCCAATCCTAAAGGATAGTACATGGTTGATGGGGAGGCTTCTAGCAATCCCCAACATCAACATGAACAAGTCCATGCAATCACCGTGTTGAGAAGCGGGAGGGTAGTAGATACTAGAGTGGGAGATGATAGTGATGAGCTATTTGACACTCCATTGAAAAGGGTGAGTGAGAAAAGGGAGCCACCTAGAATATCAAAAGAGGAAAATGGCAAAGGAGTGAGTGATGAAGTTCCATCTTCAGCCACTCCCACTCTTGAGATGTCATATGAGCCTCGTGCTCCATTCCCTAAGTGTCTTAAAGAGTCCTCTTATTTTGGGAAACAAGAAGAGAAGATTCAAGATATGATGAATACTTTCAAACAAGTTAAAATCAATCTTCTTCTCCTTGATGCTAACCAGCAGATTCCCTCCTATGCCAAGTTTCTTAAGGACTATGCACTCAAAAGCATAGAACAAGGAGTAGCATGCCTAAGAAGGTCTGTCTCACCGAGCAAGTGAGCTCCATTATTGAGTATCACATTGCTCATAAGCATAAGGATCTAGGTGCTCTGACTATCACTTGTCTCGTAGGAGACCATCAATTTGAAAGAGCCCTCCTTAACTTAGGATCAAGTGTGAACTTGCTTCCTTACTCGGTGTATTTGAAACTAGGTTTGGGGGAACTGAAACCTACATCAGTTGTCTTGCAACTGGCTGATCGATCTTTAAAGAAATCTCGAGGAATTGTCGAGGATGTCATCCTACAGGTGGACAAATTCTACTTTCCTGTAGACTTTATAATTCTTGATACCGAGCCTGTCCTTAATCCTGATAGGCACATCCCCATCACCCTCGAGCGTCCTTTCTTAGCCACAGCCAATGCTTGTATTAACTGTAGGTCGGGAGTTATGGAGCTATCATTTGGAAACCTAAGGGTTAATTTGAATATTTTCAATACCTCCCACTTCCAGGATGCAAGTGAGTGTTTCCTTCTTGAAAACTCACTTTTCCAACCTTCTGATATAAGTGATAGGGATTGCTTTACCCTCGAACCCATTGCTGAATCATTCGAGGAAGCATTCCCATTGATTCCACCTAAGGATCCATTAGAGGACATACTTTCTCATACATATACTCCATTAGATCCTCTATGGAATCCTAAGGTGGAACCACCACCTGCCTTTTCTAGCACACCTCCTGGATATCCAGATGAGTCACCACCTCCCATTGAGTTTAAGCCACCTTCGGTTACACTCGATTATGTCTATCGAGAACCACCTGACATTCCTCCACCTAGTATGGCCTCTATCTTAAAGAGTATACCATTAGGGATGTCTAGCGGGTCCGAGATGGACATTAGTGTGAAGGTAATGGACTTTAAGGGATTTGCACCCTTCCTGTGCTTACATACTACGAACGTAAAAGATATATCCAAAACTAGTGATGTAATGCACGAAAGAGTAGATCCAACTTTGGAAGAGGGTGTGGAGAAAGAAGGCGTAGTATTTTTGTATAAATGAGTCTACCGTCTGGCTAAAGACGTTAAACTTAGCGCTTGTTGGGATGCAACCCAACCTTAGTTAGGTTAGAATTAGATTAGGATTAGATTAATTTCTAGGTGGTGCTGTCTGCAGCATTGTGATTGATCGCAAATATGCGATCGAGCGCACTCGTGCAGCAGTCACGTGCGCTGTTTAGTTAGGTCTTTATAGGGTTTTTTTCTCTTTGTTTTTCTTCACTTGCTCGAACGCACAGAGGTTTCCTTCTTCCAGGTACTCCATCCTTGCTCTCCTTGCATTCCATTCCTCTCTATTAGGGTTTCTGTTGGCATAGATCTTGATTAGATATGGTTTTCTCTTACAAAACCCTATGTTTTTATTAGCCTGAACCCTGATCAATCGCAGATTTGTGATCGATCGTAGCCCTGCCCAGTTTAGACCAACTTGCTCTTTTTTGTTTTTTTCATTAGATTTTCCATGGCAGCCATCCGTAGTGAGTTCACAGGTTCTTGGAGACACCAAGAACTAAACCTTGAGACGGATTTTAAGGTGAGGGACGAATTTAAGCATCACCCCGATACCAAATGGGTCGTAAAGGCATTATGACGACAGGAGTTGTCTGCTTTGTTTGCTCCCATTAGGGAGGTGGCCCATCAGCGTTATGTGCGTTTGTTCTATCAGAACATGCACTTTAACAACAATGGAGTCCTCTTGTCTTCTGTGGATGGGGTCACTATGACCATATCCTATGAAGATATTGTGGCTATTTCAGGATGCCCATTAGAGGGCCCACTTAGACACGATGGTACTCCCCGTTTCGCGCTCTACCCACCTGATCTCCAGGTCCAGACTATAGTTGATGACATGTGTGAGGGGAGGTATGCTGATGCACACCGCAACTGTACAACTCGGTCCCAGCTGCCCCGCATCTCTGGTTCATTGATACAGTGTTCCAGAGAAATGTGTGCCTCATTGGGCACAAGACCCAGAGACAGGGGGACTTCTGAGATGCTCTCTAGGCTTTTTATGGAGGCCATTGGATCTCAGTTCCCATACTCATATGGGAACAGATGCAGACCATTTGGGAAAAATTGGTCTTTAGTAGAGTTCAGCATGCTGACTCGATTAAACTACATTTCCCATTTTTAGCTACCGAGTTGCTGCAGCATAAGTGGGTAGTATTTAGTGATAGGGACTACACCTTGCGTAGGCACCCAACATTTGGATTATCCCAGTGGAACCATAGTATTTCACATATGAGGCACCTGCCTCATGTTAGAGCAGCTTATGCTGCTAGGGATCCTGAGGAGGAGGAGAAGGCACCAATAAAGGAGACTGGAGTAGAGCTAGGGGCAGGAGGAGAGGATGCCCCTCTAGAGGGACTAGGAGAGGAGACCGGACCATCCGGGACTCCAGTAGAGGACATTCCTGCAGAGGCTACAGGACCATATGAGGTTCCTGAGGATGCAGAGGAGAGGGACCTTGGGGAAGATTACATGGACTATACCGCTACCCCTGAGATACATATAGACCAGGACACACCCTATCAGATGTCCTTCCAGGAGTACATGTATCTCCGGGATTCTATTGACCACCTCCGGACTGACATGACAGACTTACAGAGGGAGGTAAGGATTTGTTTTTGTGTTATTTTTCATATAGACCAGGACCCACCCTATCAGATGTCCTTCTAGCACCTCCACCATTCTGAGTGTCTTTTAGGTGTTATTTTTCATTTCTTTTATAGGATTTCTTTTTGTTATTACTTTTTGTTATTTTGCTGATTTTATTATAGGATTTCTTTTTTATTTTAGTTTATCTTTTTGTTATAGGATTTTCTTTGTTTAGTTATCTTTTTATAGGATTACTTTGAGTAGGATTTTGTTTAGTTTAGTTTATTGTTTGTTTGCTACTGTTATAGCTATTACATGACAATTCTGCACATTTACGATCGATCGCAACCCAGGTGCGATCGAGTGCAATTTCACAGTCTTGCAGTTTTTGGCCTGTAAATAGTTTTACAGTCACTGTTTTATTCTAGTTGCTTATATATGATGTTCCTTTAAGTGCAATGAGTTTTATATTTGGTTTTCATGACATTGCACTCTTAGGAATACCATACTTTCTATATGTTTGTGGGTAGCATTCTGTAAACCCTCACGAGACTTCACTCGTCCTCTAGGGCAGCCTAGGGGTTTAAAAGGCTTGTTGCATATGCTA
>JAUPMG010074875.1:0-13039 GCA_031762675.1 Pachysandra terminalis
CTGCCCATGGAATTGAAGTATCAGCAGAGTTTAAACCTGTTGAACACCCCACCGAGCCTCTTGACAATGACCAACCAATTAAATGTCCATTACCAGAACCTTCAATTCTTAATGTAAGCTTGAACCATTTCCCAGCATTCAATTCATGAAGTTTTATTTACGTGGATCGATTATTTAGGAGTAGCAATTAGATTGTTGTCATAGTTTTTAAGTTCCTTGCATAAATTCATATTTCTCTTATTCTCTCTTCAACCCTTGATGTTAGAATGTTATGTTTATTATTTTGCTTTTGAGTTCTTCCACTTTTGGATTATAACAATAGGGAAGCATGGTAATAACTATGATTTAAAATATAGTATCGAGGTAGCGTATCGGTCGGTCCGAAAATGGATATATATCGAGTATCGTATCGGATACGCATGGATACGCTATAAAAATCCTAGATACACAAGGAATATTGTGGATACATAAAACAAAATCCACTTTTATGCAAAGATAAGGTAAAAATATGATAAATTAACATGCTTTAGGTATGATACATCAACACTTATAATTTATATTAACATGGAAACCAATCACTGTGCTCGAAGGCACATGGAAACCTTAAAAACTTCAACAAGTATAAAGGAAATTCATAATATATTACATAGACTAATAAAACATGAAGAAAATATTCAAATCTCATGGAATGGCACACACACACACACACACACACACATATATATATATATATATATTATAATATGCATATATATTAACTAAATTACAAAGCGTAGTATTTTCATAGGATGATATTTTATTTTTAAGATACAAATCATGTATAAAAACCTAATCTAAGATGACATTGTGTATTTTTAATTTTAAAACTTTATAGAAATAAATATAAAATAAAATGGTATGATTTATTCATGGGACCAATAGATTATATTTTTAAATAAAATGTGTGGTTTATATACTCGAGTTACTTATATTGTACATTAAATAATTTACGTATGTAAAATTAATTAAATGACTTATGTGTATAGTATTCATACATTTACATCTATAAATGTTATATTTATATGCAATTTGTTTGATAGTAATATACAATTATAATATTTGTATATATAGATATTTATATCTTATATATGCGCATAAATATCATATATAAATTACATATAATACTATTTATTTATTATATATAATTATTATAATTATATGCAATGTATATATTTTTAGATTTAAATGTGTACCATATATGTGCACACACACACATATATATATATACATACATAAATTAAATATAAATTAATTTAAATTATTTGTAAATGATTTATTTATGTGCATTTGGTACATTGGCAATGTACCGATTAACATCTTTTAAATTTTAAAGGTTTCATAAGAGTCCACTGGCTTTTATGTGTGCCTTCGGTACACAACGGTGTACGGAATCATATATTTAAATTTTAAAGACTCCTTAAGAGTCTATTAGCTGTTATATGTGATTCAGTACACTGACGATGTACTGAATCATAGCTTTTTAAATGTTTATCCCTTTTAGGCTTCTTTCACGAGGAGAAGAAAAAGAAGAAGAGCAACAGCAGCAGTGCAGGTTCAGTTATGCCTCTCTCTCTCTCTTTCTCTCTCTCTCGCTCTTTCTCTCTTCTCCTCTTTCTCCTTCATTTGTGTTTTTTTTTTTCCTTTTGTATCAATCTATATTGACCATATTGGTCGATACATGTACTATATCGATCGATACGCTCGATACGATGCATGTATCGATCGATACCATGTATTTATGCATGTATCGTATCCTACATGCATGTGTTGTATCGACCTGGTTGATACATGATATGTATCGACCGATATGGTCGATACGATATTTAGTACGATGTAACCAATATTTTATATTATATCATTTATACATATTTTCGTGGCTTTGAAAATTTTAATAAAAATTATAACTGCAAAAAGGTAGAATCTAGGTCTCCTAAAATGTGTATTGTGCCTCAGCCTAACTATATCTATGTAAGTTGCGACATGAGTCTTCGATCCTTGTAATAATCCACCAAAAGCCTACACTTTTTTGACTCATATGCTTGATACGATGCATGTATTGATCGATACCATGTATTTATGTATGTATTGTATCGACTTGGTTGATACACGATACGTATCGACCGATATGGTCTATAGACTCGATATGATATGATATGATATTTAGTACCATGGTAATAACCAATATTTTATATTATATCCATTTATACATATTTTCGTGGCTTTGAAAATTTTAATAAAAATTATATATGCAAAAAGGTAGAATCTAGGTCTTCTAAAATGTGTATTGTGCCTAACTATATCCATGTAAGTTGCAACTCGAGTCTTCAATCCTTGTAATACTCCACCAAAATCCTACACTTTTTTGACTCATTGATTAATTTTTAATTTTTATTTATTTATTTTTGCCTTTCAGTCAATGGGTTACCAAATAATGTTATATTCTTCAATTGTTGGACTATTTAGTTTCCAAATGTGCGTTTCTAATATGTGAACCACAACTTTATGCAATAATATAGTGTTGGAAAGATGTCGATTTGGTTTGTCTTTCCCTTTGGGGTCAAGAAAAGTTGGTCAACTTATACAATGAGAATTTCAAAGGCCCATCTGATATCAAAGAATGATGCAATCTTACTTCCTAAAATTCATTACCAAAAAATAAAAATAAAAAAGGAAAAAGAAAAAAGAAGAGAAAACTCTTCTTGAAGCTCTTAATGGAAAGAAACATTTAGAATTTTAAGATGAGATTCCAACTATGAAACTTGTGGGAAGGAAAACACTGTTTATAGTCCATAAGGAACTGTGCAAAATAAAAATTTAGAAACTCTTGAGGGATTAAGAGGAAGTTGCAAGGTGAGTTCGTATGAGGAAAACTCCAAAAAGATGGAAGGAAATTCTAGAAGGATACAAGAAGCTTATCTTTGTCCGAAAAGATGGAAGGAAACTATTGAAGGATATAAGAAGCTTATCTTTGTCAATTACTGTGAATGGAATCCAGCTCTTGGAAAAATGGAGTTCTTAGATATGGTAAGAGTGCTATAAAGTTGGTATTTTCAATTCCAGAAAATAGAAAAAAGAGTTGCTACTTGAGGGAATTTGAATTTTCAACATTTTTTCGTTTTGATGGATCTTATCTTTAAAGGTTATCACTCAATGACAATTAGATAGGGTACAGGCCCAATGATGCAGCACGTGTACCACAATGTAGTGTGGAAGCTAGAACGTAGGAAAAGAAGGTAGATGAGCAGGCTAACTGCTATGGAGTGGGCAAACCATTATGAACACCCCAATAACAATGGAGAAAAACAAACTATTATTCTTCAGTAATTCAATCTAAATTCGTGTCAATACAACCCTTTTATAGATTCCCTAAAATCCTAAATCAAGGTGGAAACCTTCTAAAATCGGAACTCCAACATATAGTAACCAATTACGAGTCAAATTTCATCCCTAGAACAACTTAAAGACCTAATATGACAAATAAAGCAATTCTAAAAAACAAAAGGACAATTTCTACTAAATCAATAAACTAATCTAAGTGGGGCACAAATAAAATTGAGTGGGCTCACTACATCCCAATTCATTCTCCACATCCCGCGTCATTCTCCTCCATTTGAAGAACTCTACTCTGTCGAGTTAAAATGACTCTGACAAGTGTTGACGGATAGCATATCATGTAACTTCTCTTTTAACAACTTCAAACCATAAGTAGAGATCTTGCGATATAGTGTATTGTTGATTGGTGATGTCGTACAAGTGCGATTCTTCCTCTTGTTATACCATGAGATCTTTCGAACAGAGCAACTAATTCTTGAGGAATCCTTCATTCTTAGGCTTCATGATGAATTTCTTGTGACCGACTCATATGGTATAGGTATTTTCTTGTCCATCTTGTTTTACGTGTCGATTATACAACCATGGACGACCTAATAAAATATGGGGAGCATTCATTGGCATGATGTCACACCACAACTCTTCTGAGTAATTTCCTAATTTGAAAGCCACCAAGCACCTGGAATCAATTTTGAGACGTTGATCTCCAAGCTATCCCATGTGATGGGGATTAGGATGCTTTTCAACTTTCAACTTTAGCTTCTCAGCAACCACTTTGGAAATTACATTAGCTTCTTTTTCCCCATCAATCACAACAGTAGCTAATTTGCTGCCGCAATTGACTCTCGTACAAAAGATATTGTGGCGTCTCCAATCTTCCCGAGTACTCATGGCAACCACTCTGTTGGTTAGCATGGCTTCATCCACTAATTTAACTCCAAGTTTATAAGCCTCGTATGCTTCCTGCTCATCATTAACACCAATGTTATCTTGTTTAGTTAACCCAACTCTAGTGGACTTGGAGGGTATGCTTCCTGTTCATCATTAACACCAATGTTATCATCTTTAGTTGACCCAACTCTAGTGAACTTGGAGGGACAATGTTGTGAGATATTTCCTCTACTGCCACTATTATTAAATTTAATCTCGCGAGGTTCATTCTCAATCCATCTCCCTCCTTACCTCGTCGGGAAACATTCTGCACTTCCGTAAGATGATCTAGTGGCTTACAAGTGGGATCAATTGGCTTAAATCTCAAATCCTTGTGTGTGATGGCTCTTCGTTTTAAAGCATCTTCCACCTGTAATGCAACTTGATATGCCTCGTTTATGCTCCATACACAAATTTCAGCCATAATTTGAAATTTTAAACCTGATCGATAATGAGTGGCCAAGATTTCTTCAATTCATCAGTGTCTGTTTTCATCATTAAGTCATAAAACCTCTTCGTATAAGCATCAACAGAATCTTCGCGTTGTTGAAGTTGTCGAAATTGAATATAAAGTTTTTGTTGGTAATCAGCTGGCAAAAATTGATTCTTTAATAATGTCTTCATCTCATCTCAAGTGTCTGGTTGTCCTTGTCTATTTTGTGTATAACCATCTTGTATCAGGGAAGACCATGACATTGCTATGCCTTGTATCTCAGTAGCAGCGAACTGTACCTTTTGTCCTTCTGTCAACCCTTGCCAAGAAAAGAAACTTTCTAGATTTACCATCCAGTCAAGGAAAACTTCTGGGTTCATCGTTCCACGAAATTCGGGCACAAATCCAGTTTCATAACTCGATCACCAACAACATGAGGCAGATATTGATGTGGGATATGATCAACTCGATTTCTTCCTTTGTGTGCATTGTACCTATGGATTATGGCTCCATCTAGTGCTGTATGTTCTACATTCACCTCTGGACTGTGGCACTTCATCGTTCTTTTGGTTGTTATTTGTAACTTATACAGGCATAGAAGCACCAACTTGCTTTACCTTATCCAGTCGTGATAAACTTGATGATTGTCCAATCGAATCTTGTGGATGTACTTTGGACACATATTGCTTGAATTGGCTTATGACACATCCTGGAACCCATTTTCCATATCTTATTTGAGATCATTAACTGAATTATCTAACTTAACTTCCAAGTTGTTAAGTTGATTATCATGGCCATCCGAACGTGCCATTATTCTATTGATCACATCTGTGATATTCTCCACTTATTGTAGTCGTTACTACTCCTTGTTGTAGGCATCCAGACAAGGTCGCTTCGGAGAAAGTCACCCCGGATAAAGTCACCTCGGAGAAAGTCACCCTGAATAGTCACTTCGGAGAAAGTCACCTCGGAGAAATTCACATCGGGCAAGGTGACTCTGGATAAAGCCACCCCGGACAAAGTCACTCTAGACAAGGTCACCCCAGATAAAGTCACTCCGGACAAAGTGACGCAGATTTCTTGGCCTAGGATAAAAAAGCGTACCGCGGCTAGAAAGGGATCTAGGTTTCACCAAATCAGTGATTTGAGAGGGGCAAAGAGCATAAAAACTCAATGGAACAAATTTGGTTTAGCACAAAACACTTTCACCGTTTCAAAACTCTAATAAAAGTTTGGCTTTGATACCAAATTGATATGGCATGTGTACCAAAACGTAGTGCAGAAGCTAAAATGGGAGAAAAGAAAAGGCAGATAAGCAGACTAGCTGCTATGGAGTGGTAAAACCACTATGAACACCCCAATAACAATGGAGAAAAATAAACTTGAGTTCTTAATTTCTTAAATAATTCAATCTGATGGCTAAAGATTGCTCGTATCAGAGCCTCGTACTTTCGGCTTTGCTATCAAAATCACCCAATGCGTGTTAGTTTAATCCTAAGATAAAGAGATGTGATCACTTCCACCACTTCCTCCATCTCCGTTCTCCTTCCACTAGCCCTTTCCTAGCCTCCCTCATCGCCCTTCTTTTGCCAAGGTTGTTACTCGGCCTACTCCGTCCTCGGCCCTGGCCCTTCAGCTCCTTTCATTCCTCCATCCCTTCCAAATCCTCCTCCTTCACCACCTCGACCTCCACCTCCACCTTCTCTTCCGAATCCCTTACCATCTCCGCCACTCATCTGAATTCATCTGCACCACCTATTCCACATCATGCCTTTGCTATGGCTGGAAAAGAGTCTATCTTCTCATTGAAAATCGTTTTTTCACATTGAATCAAAGTTATTCAGTCTGGAATATGTGAGGAGAGGAAGAAACATGGTCACAAATATTACTGAAGGTAGTAGAGGGAAACAGAGTTTCATATTTTGCAATGATACAGTGTTGAAGTGGTAGCGGAAAGGTACAACGAGGCTTGAATGCGTCAGTCAGATGGGCCAAGGCTCTGGAAGAACGCTGGAAGTAGCAAAACCTGCATCTAATCTAACTCAGGTGGCAAGTTCATCTGTTTATCTTTGTGTAATGAATTAAGAATACTCCGGTTGTTTATTCCGAAAGGAAAATATAAATGGGGATGGAAGAGATCTTCTCACGGAAGCTATTACTTTGGCTGCAACCTACGGTTATGGCCAATAGGGAGAGTGTGGCCAATTTCAGTTCTTAGCCATTCCATGATAGTTGCATTCGGGCCGGAGACCTTGCAGTAAAATTCTATGGCAGTCATTAATTTCAATGTGGACAGCAGTTTTTTGAGCGGGAAATGGAAAGATGCATTGGTGTTGCAGGCGGGTACTCCAGTAGATAAATGGACGTTGTTTGCAGAGGAATTTTTGGAGTTTTATGGCCTTTGATGTCATCCAGTGGTAGCTAAACTTTCGGAAGATCAAGCCGT
The DNA here is from genome assembly GCA_031762675.1 of Pachysandra terminalis. Lineage (NCBI taxonomy): Eukaryota > Viridiplantae > Streptophyta > Magnoliopsida > Buxales > Buxaceae > Pachysandra > Pachysandra terminalis. Next base: position 7,179 of record JAUPMG010074875.1, read on the forward strand.
ACTGTTTGCCCCATCGCATGAAATTTTTAGTCATCTGAGTAGCATGCAATCTTTCCCGTTAAAATCGAAGGTTGATGTCCAGATCAGGCGATGGTCGGACATGATTGTTAGAGCACTCATACCAAAAAACACAGAAGGACATAATAGGACTTCCGCCCAATTTTTGGTCGGAATCAGTCTTTGCAAAGAATAGGGGGTGTGTGGGGACCTTGGGAGGATTGGGGAAGAAACGAAAGCAGGTAGTCAGTTAGATGTTGCAAAGATCATTGTGAAAGAAACTAACCCATTAAAGGTCTCACATTCCATTGCTATTAAAATTGGAGAAGAAATCTTCCTTTTGCAAATCAAGACTGCTAGCAGTTTCCAGCTGGCTTTGCACTTCTGGAAAGGGAGAGAGGGAAAGGGTTTGGATATGAAGACGATGACGCGGAGCTTGGGGTTACACGTGGCGATTGAGGTTAGTAAGCCTTAAATAGGGTCAGTCTGGTCTACCAAGCGCAGTCAATACAAGTGTGGAAAGGACATGTGGCAGCTTCTCACATCCTATGGAAATTGCAGTGGGGCCAGTTCGATCAGAGGAGATTAACATGCAGGCAAACAGTTATATCTTTTCAAATTTAAATGGACAGGTAGCGCCTTGGGTACAGCATCAATTCCCGCCTCAAAGTAATGTAGGCCAAGGGCCTTGGATGAGAGCAGGCGCCTCCAGCACATGCAGAGGATTCAAGTGGAATGGGGCGAAGACACGAGGCCCAAATGCGAACACCCGGAAGCTCAAGATGGGCTGAATACCCATGCCATGAAGGTAACCCTTCTGTAGATAGAGCTCAGGAGATGTCTGTTGTTAATCCTCAAGGATCTGCAATTGTAAACGATCAAGTTCCAGCAGAGGGTCTGCAAGTAGCCATGAACAGAATCTTAGAGCCTCTTACCTCTCATAGCTCATTGTTATCTCGACACATCAAGCAGCTAGAATCCAGATTGGAAGGGAGAGGTAGTTCGAATTCTTGGTCAGTTGAGGATGCTAATGTCGATCAAGAGAAGAGGGTGGAAGTTAGGGCACAGAAGTCCAGCTTGAATGTGTACCTTCTTCACAATTCAGAAAGAAGACATTGGTTAATTAGGGTGGATGATGAGCTGCTGTAAGAGAAGGGGGAAGATGGCGATATGTGGGAATCTGTAGCAGCAATTCATGTTGAGCCATCAACCTGCTGAGCAGACCTAGTGGCCGTCCGTGATCGAGATCTAGTGGTTCGAGTGAATCAGTCTGAGTCTAATGAATCATATATAGGGGAAAGCATATCTTGCGTACTTGGCTGGATGGTCAAATCTCTAAAGTGTTGATTTCAAAGTGGTCAGTCTGTTTCGATCCTCCATCAATTTCTCCTTCGGTTCTCGTATTTACCTTGATCCAAAAATTAACTCACTCAAGGTCATCTAGTAATTGTATGCCAATCCCAGGTGCGTACATGGGGGGCCAGGACAAGAAGAGAGCTATTAAAGAATTATGTATGGGAGTTAGGCCATCTATTCTGATTCTTCAGGAAACCAGATAGGAGGCTGATTAGGAAGATCTGGTGTGCCAGGGTCTCAAGTGGTCCTACGTCCGTTTGATTGGGGCCTCCGGAGGAATACTTATAGAGTGGGACAAGAGTTTAGTAGAGGGGATTCGAGGTGATGAAATACAAATTCTCTTTATCTATAAGGATTACGACATTGGATAACAAATTCCAATGGGTGCTTACCAGGGTTTATGACCATAATAACCCTAGGCTTAGAGAGAACTTTTGGGAGGAGCTGAGGTTAGTCCGTGAGGAAGTGGGCGGACCTTGGTGTGTTATAGGGAATTTTATTGTCGTAAGATTTTTGGGAGAGGAACATGGGCGGTAAAAGCACTAGAAGTATGAGGAGATTTTCAAACCTTATAAATCAACTAGAATTAGTGGATCTCCCACTATTAGGAAGTCAGTACACTTGGTCAAACCTTCAGAACATTGTATTATGGTGTAGACTTGATAGGGTCTTGGTCTCTAGTGATTGGGAGATCCACTTTCATACCTTGTCCCAATGGGCCCTACCCAGATCTATGTCTAATCATTGCCCGATCATGTTATGCCCCAAGGTGATCAGTCGTGGGCCAATTCCTTTGTGATTTGAGAATGTGTGGCTCACCAATGCTTCATTTAAGGAGCTGGTGTGGGGGTTGTGGGAATCCAGGGATGTTGATAGGTTAAGCTGGGCGTGATTTAGGTTAATGTGGTCTCTCAGAGGGCTTAAAGAGAGGATTAAACAGTGGAATATAAATACCTTGCCTGGTGGAAAGGAAGAAGAAATGTATTCGGGAGATTGAGAGACTAGATTTGTTAGAACATACTAGGCTACTTGCTAGTGAGGAGAGGGAGGTAAGGAAATGAAAGGGGCAATTGGATGAGGTTCTGAAGTAGGAAGAGATTAGTTGGAGGCAGAAGTCTCGGGCCATATGGATAAAAGAAGGGGATAGAAACACATCATTCTTTCACAAACTAACCAATGGAAGGGCTCAAGCTAATACAATATCTACTCTTCAGGTTAATGGAGAGCTGATTCAGGAAGGTGGTCAAATTTTGGAAGTGTTAACCTCGTTTTACTTGAAGGCTTGAACTATACAATTCAGATATGGAGGTGAGATTTAGGATGCATATTTTGGGGGGGGGGGGGGAGGAAATTATCACAAGAGCAGAGAATTTGGTTAGAGAGACCTTTTGAGGAGGATGAAATAAAAAAAAAAAACAATTTGGGCAATTGATAGAGATATGACTTCGGGCCCTTATGGTTTCACTATGGCTTTCTTTCTAGAATGTTGGGAGATTGTGAAATTGTATTTTATTGAGGTCTTTCATGAGTTCTTTGAGCATGGCATGATAAACAAAATAACCAATGAAACCTTCTTGGTACTGATCCATAAGAAGCAAGGAGCAAAGGACATTAAGGCTTTCAGACATATCAGCCTAGTCAACAGTTTATATAAAATCATTTCTAAGGTTTTGGCATCGAGGTCGAAGAGGTCATTGGGGAGGTGATTTCCTTGAACCCGAGTGCTTTCATTGTTGGACGACAAATCCTTGATAATGCTATGATTGCTAATAAGGTTGTGGAGGAGAAAATCAGATTGGGGAAGGAAGGCTTAGTCTGTAAGTTGGATCTCGAAAAAGCCTATGATAGGGTAAAATAGTGTTTTCTTGATGCGGTCCTTGAATGGAAAGGCTTTGGGGACAGGTGGAGAAACTAGATTGGGCATTGTGTCGGGAACATGTCCTTTGCCTTTATTTTGAATGAGAAGATTCAGGGCCATTTTCCTTCATCTAGAGGTCTTCATCAAGGGAATCCCTTATCGCCCTTCGTCTTCATCCTAGTGAGTGATGCCCTTAGCATCTTCCTTTCGAGAATCGAGGACATAGGGTTGTGCTCAAGCTTTAGAGTAGATAGAGAGCAGATCTTGATTTCCCACCTTTAGTATGTTAACGGCACAATTCTTTTTGTGGAAGCAGACAAGCTCAAACATATTGGATTAAGTTTATTATTCGATGTTTTGAGATGTTCTCTGGGATGGAAGTGAATTTGGAGAAGAGAAATTTATTAGGGATTCAAGTGGATCAGAGTAGAATGCCGTTATTTGCTGATGTCCTGAGGTGTCGGATCGGTACTTGGCCCATAAGATACCTGGGGTTGCCTCTTGGACATAGCCATTGTAACATAAGTTTTTCGGATCCTATTCTTGAGAAGGTAGAAAAGAAGGTTGGCAACTTGGAAGAGGAGCTACTAATCATTTGGGGGTAGAATAGCCCTAGCTAATCTCTCGATTTACTATTTTTTTTTTATCTTTAGCATCCCTAGCAAAGTGGTTAAGATTATTGAAAAACGTCAAAGGGATTTCTTGTGGGAAGGGGGTGGATCTTTTGGTTAAATGGCCCACAATGTGTAGAAGCAAGCAAAATATGGGGTCTCAACTTGGCAAACATTCAGACTTGCAACTAGGCACTGTTGGACAAGTGGTTGTGGAGGTTCAGTACAGATTCAAATTCTCTATAGTTCAGAGTGATATGTAGTAAATACGTCATTAATAAGAATGGATGGACTATTAATATCACATCCCAAACCTAGAGATATCATTGGAGTCCCTAAAGATTTGAAATATAGCTCTCACCCCACCCCATTCTACATGGGAGTGATAGTCAATACATTGCCAAACACACTGAATCCATTAAGATAATTATAAAATCTGGAAAATAAATATCTTTAAAATAATCCATTACATCAAACAACAAAACAACGGAAATAAACTACTCCTAGTCTCATGCTTCAATCAAAACTTACCAATTACTCAAATCTGATCCTAATGATACTAAATCATTAAAAGCATAAAGCCAATGAATCATACTACAAAATCTAGTGAAATCATCAAACAATATTCTCATTATATGTCAATGCAAATACATCACGATAACGATGAAGTAAAAACAACAATTCTTCTTTCTCAAATGGTTTCAAGTTTGCACTAATCAAGATTGGTTTTTGGTCACCCGGATGATCTCCCAAGTCAATTGTCTCAAGAGTCTCATCGACTACTTGGACACCATTTGGCATACATTCTGGTGCTACTACCATCTTCCCCTGTGTCTACACCGTTTCATGTGTGTTAGGACTACTTGGCTTAGTAAGCTCAGTAGCTCTGAGGGGCTGTCATAAGTGGTACACGTACCACCCATTAAGTAAACGAACCCTGATGCATTGCACCTTGGGAGCTTTTCTTTTGTCTATCCATTGGGGGTTTCTCAAGGAGGATGCATAAGGGGGAGAAAAAATGGCTGGTCTCTCAATGGGTTCTGATGATGCTAATGTAGATGGTGCGGATGAATTATTTGGAGGGATAAAGTGAACAGAGTTAGGATGAACTTGTTGATGGTCTATTTGAGTATCGAACCTTTTGACCTGAATGGTATGCTTCAGAACTTTCTCGTCGGGTATTTGAAGGCTTGCAGTGTAGTAAGGGGCATTAGATTAACTGAATATCCTGGATCAAGGAGAGATCTTCTTACATCAACTCGATGTACGATGGCATTGACATACAATGGTCGGTTATGCTCAGGGTAGTGAGCCATCATGTTTTCATCGCTAAAAGTGATGACATTTCTTCAAGATCTCGGCGTCTGCTTGATAGCAGAGGCCATCATAAAGCATTCTTCACCACAATCTCGAGTGATGGACAGAAAAGTTGAGGTAACCCTTTGGCGGACAATAGGAGAAAATCCCATCTCATCATAGAAAGTTTGAAATTTAGAAGTGTTCTACAATACTTCCGCAAATCGCCAATGTTCAACCTCTTCAATAGGCACATCCTCTATCAGAGCTTGAACAATGACATTAGTAGTTTTTTTTCCCTTGTGATTTGGGAGAGAATCTTGGTGAGCAGTACCTTCAGTGGGTAAGTCTATCTCCCCAACAGCTAACTGAGCATGGAAGGGACAACTAAGAGAAAAAAAATTAATAATTGCAAGGCCTTTCATACGATGGAACTTATAGTAATTAGGAGCTTTCATATACACAATCGTCGAGATCTTTGCTACAAGTCAGAGAACAATGTGACTATCTTTATTCCAACTTTTCAGCAAGATATCAAGCTATTGAGAGGTGCAAGGAATAGGCGGAGGTGGTGGCCTAGGTGGTTGCTCATCAGTCTTAGATTTCTTTGCTGTTGGGGCTTCTTCCGATCAAGGTTGTCAAATCATTACTCGAATCGAAAATCGAAAGGGGTCCCTTTGAATCGAATCGGAATTTTGAATCGTGAATCGTAAGAGTCAAAGCGATTTTTTTAAATATTCATA
>JAUPMG010074886.1:0-13039 GCA_031762675.1 Pachysandra terminalis
TGATGGAGATCAAGAAGATTTGAAGGAGAATTTGAATAAGATTGTGATCTGTTTTCAAATCTCGTTTTGAAGATCTGCTGTAACAAACCAATTTTATTTTGCAAACCCAACCAAACCCAAACTATAATTTTGGGTTGGTTTGCGTCGGGTTTATTCGGGTTGATAAGCACAATCCCAACTTGAATCGTATATTTGGACTTAAACCAACCTGAACAATGTGTAAACACAACAAAATGTTAGAAAAGAAGGGACGATAATATATTTGCAACAAGATGTTCACTCTCCATGTCATGTTCCATCCTAAACCAGCTTAGATCAGCCCATATAAATAAAAATGCTTCTTTTGATGATGACTAATCATCCAATCATAATCAATTTGTTCAGTCTTGCCTCAGCATGAAAAGTTTTATTACATTAATATATAATATGAACACTCAAAAACGTTTGAGGCTTAATCAGACTCAAGAATTCAAACATCATACAGTTTGTAGGATAATTTCAGTTCTAATAATGGTACAAAAAGACTTTTCCAACATTCAGTTAAGCTTGTCTTGATGGATCCTGAATTGTCATTTCTAGCCAATGTCAGGAAGTCACATATGGCTCTAGATAGAGTCGAAAGAAAAACATGAGAGAGTGGTTTGTTGGATCCTGGAGGAAAGAAGAAAACAAATAAAATCGTTTGGTAAAAGCAGCAAAGCCTAGAAATTTCATCTATGATAAATACGAAAGAATGGGTAATTTTGTTTTAAAAATATTTAATTTCTTATTTATTTAAATATAGTTTTTAAGACAAGGTTCAATGAGTAAATTAGCATGTTATTCTAACACCATTCAAGGGATGTAAGTGGCAGAAATGTGAGGGGGTGCAAGTGAAGTTAACCTAAAATAACCCAATATCATTTCCATTACTAAATAAAGAAACATACAAAAGGAAAGGAAAGTTCAAATAGAAGTATATTTTTAATATCTACATATATGTGTATTCTATATCTTACAACTCTGTTAACTCTGTTATGGTGATTAAAGGTACGTCTTTAATTTTATGCCAATCTTCTCCGACATTTGCTTTGAGCCTATATCCAAGCTGTGGTGAGATATTCACTACGGAGATTTTCTGGAGGTTTCTTAATGTCACATCCTAAACTTGGAAATCTCAAAGGAGTCCAAAAATTTAAGTTGTAACTCTCACCCCATATCCCTATCGGAGTGGATTAGCAATATATTACCAAACCATTGAATTAAGTAAGATAATTTATAAAATAAAGTTCTGGAAAATAATATTATTAAGAATAATATCCAACCAAAATAATCTTCAAACAAAAACAACAGAAATAAAATATAACAAGTCTCATGTTCCAATCAAAACCTATTAACAACCCAAATCTAGTCCTCACTAATGAAAATCAATTAAAAATATAGAATCCAATAAGTCCTATTACAAAGTCTATTGAAATCATCAAACAAAGTCCTAACTCTAACGAAGGTCTTCATCAAAGCCTTATCCTCCATCTTGATCCTCATAGTCCTGCTGTCCACCATCAGTAGGACCTGAAATATGTTGCTTAGAAAGCGTAAGCTACACTTAGCTTAATAAATAAACAAACTAAACATCATTTAAGATTGAAGTAGGGACAATGCCACTACCCAATGGAAATCCATAGACAAAAACATAATAGTTAGTATATGCAAATAATGATATGAATGATGCATTTGATGCAATATGATGTAATGTGCAATGCAATGTATTAGTTCAATTATTAATGAATGCAATGCATGCTCATGCAACAATAAATGTAATCACCACATGTGATTCATGCACAATAATATGATATGCATATATGCATGCTGTTTGGCATTCGATTAGTGTATGTTCCACACCTGATCGAACCCTTGGCTAAACAAGATGAACACCATCCCCTGAATACACGGCTAAAATAGGGGGTTATTCTATGTGCGCATCATAGTTTCGAGGGCTTGCGACCAAATGTGCACAATCTCCATACCTTATTTCTGACGGGGACTTATCCCAAGGCCTTACTAATGTGAACTTTCCTTTGTCAACCATACATTAGCCGATCTACTAACATAATTTCACTCGGTCATCCATCCAACAAGACAGACATTCGTCTCGCGAGACAAGAATCAAAATTGGTTTATTGGGATGGTCAATCCCTCAACACATGCGAACCAGTCCATTCGGGACATCCTCACCAATATTATCATTTTCAAATTATAATAATACTCATTATAGCCATAAACTCCAGCAATATGAATTTATGGGGTCAAGTCAAGGCATTAGACCACTCATGGTCATCATGCAATAAAATGCAATGTTGTGCAAGTATAGAGTATCGCGCACATTAACTAATCAAGCAATTTGTGTGTGCAGATGTCTTTTGAGATATAAAACATGTCCATAATGAGTTTAGGATAAAAAACAAGTCCAATCAAAATTTCACCCATTGGTCGGATATAACAAATCTTCCACAAAAAGACACATAGGCAAAATATTCATAATTTATCAATTCCAACACCACATATGGTCTAATTAGGTCAAATATAACATGCCTGCAAATTTCATGTAAATTAGAGAACATTCAAAACTTTCGGCTAGCCTAGGCAGTCGAAACCTAGCCGACAAGGATGAGCTGCCTTGGGAGGCTAGCCATTTTCCCTCGGCTGCTTGGCCAGGGGCCAAAATTCACACACACACACACACACACACACAGTGGGTCGGCTGCTTTTCGGCTAGCCACCCATGAAACAATTGCTTAGGTAGAAGCCTATAGCAAGCCCATGATACTCGGCTGGCCATGCGACTGGCCACTAGGCAGCCAAATAGCCCATATTTGATTCGGTTGACCAAACGGCTAGTCGTTTTGGTCAGCCAAACTGCCTAGAAAGCTTTGGCTGCCCCAAACGGCTTGCCGTTTGGTAAGCCGAAGTTCGGGATAGCCCATAACTCTATAAATTTCGTCTTTTTAGTCATCGTTTTACATTAATTTATCAAAGCACACATATTAAAATACAATTTCTCATAAAACCCAATATTTACCTAATTAACTCACCTTGATACTTGTATGGTATTAAAACCCCCAAAATTAATGTCTTTACCATGTTTTCATGAAGAATGAGTAGAAGATATAAAAGTTTATAGTTGTGCTATGTCATACTCAATGAATATGACATATGCACCTAGTTCATACCGAAAATAAGGTTTAACAAGAATACTTACCTTGGATTTTTAATTAGTGTTTGTAGACACCCCCATTTGAACCAAAGGGCAGTTTTTCTTGTTTTTGCAGCTCTTTGAAGGCTTGGCTTGAGAATCGGCAACCCTTGAATCATCATTTCTGAATTCCATCTCTGCCATGTACTCAAATTCCTTCGAAATCTCAAAAATCCATAAAAATGACCAAAATACCCTAAATGGCCCCTTACTCATCATTCCTTATCCGAAATTCGTTTTGACTCGAAATCTAAATTCTTGACAAAAAATGCTTTCAAATGAGTACCATATTGCCTAGATTCGGGATTATCGAGAAAATGACCATTTTACACCATGTACCCCTTTTGGTCAAAACTGACAATTTCTGAAGATCAAAAGAAGATTTTGATTCCTATAAGACAAAATCTTTAAAACGGCTTTAAATTTGAAGAATTTCGAGTTCGGGAGGTCATTGCGTCATTTTGATCATTTTAAAAACTAATTTTTGCCACGTGGCACATTGTTCGAGGTTATCGTCTGCATGTGGCAAGGTCTGCTTTGAAAGCGACCCACCTTTTTATACATTTTCTACAAATATATTCTTGATTATCCCTATACTTACGAATCTAACTCCTATCCATAACGTAAGGCAATTTCAAGTTAAACGACACTTAACTTTTTCGTTCACTATGCTGCATGCATCAAAATTAGAAAACTTCAACAAGGAGAAACAAACCAAAATGCAAAATAACCTTCAAACAATATAAAAAATAGGGAAATGGATGGACGCCTAAACTGATGGATATAGTAAAGATGGGGTGAGCCCCTGGCCCGAACTTGGGGGGTTTGATTCAACTTCGCAGACAGAAGAACTACTCCACGTTGAGATCCAATCCATGGCTAGTTAGCAAGAACCGGGTTATGTTTCGGGTAACCGCTTAGTGTGGTTTACACTCCTCTTTTGACACTTAATGAGCAAAAAACCCTTAGAAAATTAGGTAGATGAATTGATGGTTTGAACTCTTAAACTGTTACCCACTACTATATTTAAGAACATAACATAGAATTACATTGAAGGCATTACTACAAATATTTTCAAAGCATCTACAATATATAAAGATAAACCCAAATTCTCTATCTAAAATGGAAGTATTCAAAGAAGCATCTACAATATGTAAAGAGAGGCCATGTTCACGAACTGCATAAATTAGAATAATAAATTCTAAATAAACACAAATAATTTAAAGATGAGGCATACCTCAATGTATCCCGTGCATTTTCAAACTAGATATAACCTGCAAGTAAATGATGTAAGCTATATAAAGTTTTATGCCCATTCAGGATTACCAACTATTTTACTCCCTAATTTTATAATTGGAATATTTCCCTAAAAATTTCGGCAGCATCACTTCATATTTCTTCAAATATGTTAGCTAACATGACATATTGTACTCTTGATTACTCATGCTGGATGGATAAACGAGAAGCACATAGTCAAGTAAACTACGTATCCAAAGAATACACAGAAATGGTTGCAAAAATTATAAGAGAAATAATCAAATTATAAGTTATTGTTTATTGTGAGATTGTTTCATATAAAGTGTCTATGTGGGTAGAGCAACAAGCTTTTTACCATGTTGCTCGACTTATTGAGAAAGGTACTTCCTGAGGGTTCAGCATTGTCGCAATACTTCTCTCAAACAAAGAAGATTATCGACTTGGGTCTAAATTATGAAAAAATTGACGCGTGCCCTAATGATTGTATGATTTTTTTAAATGATACTTGTAGCGACCCGTGTCTTTAAATTATAATTAATATAATTTAGTTATAATTAACAATGAAAATCCTTTGTGAAAGATTATATATGGCTGTGTATCTAGAATATTGGAATTAGTGGAATTTGTAATTTCAACAAAATATAAGGTCCATTGTGTAATATTAGAAACAATGGGATCACTTGAGTAATTTTAAAACCTTATGGAGGCTAGGGTTTGAAATGGGCGTGTGAGACAAGGGGATGGAGGTGTCTATGAATCAATTCATTAGGGGTAATTTAGACCTTCCTTTAGACTGAATTTGAATTAGGAAGTTATGGATAGAGATGGGAAGAACTAATTCTCTCCATCTTCTAAAAAGGACACATGTAAGCATGAGAAGGTTTCCATAACCTATTCCCTTACTTTGGTGTACACGATTAGGGGGAGAACACCAGATTTGAGGAAATGAGTTTTTGCTAAAGAGAAAAAAGAGAGACAAGGAAAAGAGAGAAGAAGAGAGGAGTAAAGAATGAAAAAAGGCTATAGAGAAAGAAGGTTAGAGGAATGTGATGTTTCAAAAAGAGAACACCTCGCAAGTGCACGAGTTCGATTGTAGCTCAGCAAGTACAAGGGTATCGTACCTAAGGGATTGAGATGGTTGACTTAATTAAACTACTTAACCTCTAATTAGTTCAAAACAGGATTGGTTGATAATTTAAAACTAAGAATTAAATAAATATAGAAAAGTAAATAAAATTGATTAAAAGTGAGAAAGTGTTTGGATAGAGAAAGTCTAGGGATTCAAATCCACCACTAACCTCCTAACTATAGGCAATCATACTAACCTAGAGAGTCTGATAAGTTTGTATTCTAATTGGGTTTTGACTACAAGTCTCACCAATCACAAGAATGATAATGGAGATTAATTCTCAGCATAACCCATCTTCGATTGGCACAAATTGTATAAACTAAACTAGGGTTGTAAAACAACTTGTCTTCTCTAGGCATGGATTATCTAAAAAACAATCTCATTCCAATAAATACCATTGTATAACCATCACCAATAAGACTACAAGAATTGAAAGTGTTTGAATATTAATTCCTAGAAAAATATATTCTAATGAAATAAATAAAATTTCAAAGAAATTAATTAAAACTCCAAGGTCAATTGTTAATACACAATCCTCAAGATTATGCAATCTATACAAAAGTACCAAAAACTCTAAATAAAACTAAAGAATCGCAAGTTACTTGGCTAGGGTTTCATTGAAACCCTAGAAAGATGTGTAGCCGCTCATGGATATCGAAGAAGTCGAAGTGCCGATGACCTCCACGCTTGAGGAATTCTCCATTCTTCTTCGTTCTTCTCGTTTCACGTTCTGCCCAAGGCTCGAATCCAAGACTTCCTCCCCTTGCTGAATGCATGAACGCCCATTTTATAGAGCTCTTGATCTGTTCTATTCCCGATTCAAACTCCCAACGCCAACTTCTTTCCAATTCTTTCTAATTCTGGTTCTTTTCTTCGAACTCCAATTCGGTATTGCTTTTCCTTCCAATTTGATTTCTTTCTTTACAATTCGGTGTTGCCCTTTGAATTCCAATTTCAATTGAAGAAAACGGTCAATAAAACCTTTTCAAATTCAATCTTTTTTGAGCCAATGTGACTTCCTTCTTTTCTTTCGTTCTTGAAGTGGATGCCCAAAAATACCCTTCAAAACAATTAAGGGAATGAACGTGACTTCATGATGCATTGGCCTGAACCGGCCTTGGTCAGCGGGCTTCGTTGGCGGGTCTATTCTTCTTATTTTTTTGCTTTTGTTCTTTTTAAGCTTGATCCGACCCGTCCTTAATCTGAATTCTCTCGAACACTCCCAAACCTGTACAATTATAAAATATGCATTAATTCATTCATTTAAACACCACTCAAAGACTAATAATCATGAATAATATGTTTAAAGGTGCTAGTGTTGCGCACTGATCAGAAGGCTTGTTGATCTTCTAATGCAAGAAATCTGCAGATAAAGGTTTGAGAAGAAAGTGGTAGGGATTTTCTGATAATCTTACGGTATCTGCAATCATAGGATTTTGATTCATGCTATACATACAATTAGATTGATTTGCATGTGTATGTTTAGATCCATTAAGTAAGACTGATGATTTGGAGAAGTATGCGTGTGATTCATGTGTTTGATCTTACAACCTTAATTTGATTCACTTGATGATTTGGTATACACGAAAATCCTATTATTAGATCTGAATGGTATGAACTTTCAGATTTGAATACTAGCATGATTTGATGGAATATGATGATCAAATGTTAGACTTATTATAGATTGGTTTATATGATCATTGTTTTGAGTATTATGTTGATTGAGTTCATATTTGAGGTCTAAGATGTATGAGAAAGTTAGGTTTAACCTAGAACAAGATCTAAATGGTATGGGGATTCGATGTGGTTCGAGTTAAATTGAATGTTGATGTATGAAAATTTCAACCAATGAATTATGAAGATTTTTAGATGCATAAAGGTGTTAAATTGTATGTGTGATGATTAGAGATCAGAAAATGTGAAAAATTCTCGAAAACTGGGCCGAAACTGACTTTTGTAGATCCCTCGGTAGATACCGAGAACATTTACCGAGAGATCCAAACTCTCTGGACAATGTGCCGAGCCTCGGCACATACCGAGACACGTACCTAGACCCTTAGTAGGAGTCTCGGCACATACTGAGAACATCTACCGAGAGGCTGAAACCCTTAGGACAATCTACCGAGTCTCGGCAGATGCCAAGACATGTACCATACATTCTCGGTAGGAACCTCAGCAGGTACCGAGCATCTACCGAGCTCCAAATGGAGTGAAAATTTAGGGAAAGCTCACTGAGGTGATTTAGAACATGTGAGTATGCTTGGTTTGTGTGCGAAACACTTGTATAGGATTTGTGCAACTATTTGTCTGAAATGTCTAGTTGGCAGCCTAATAAGCAGCTTATAGGGTGATTTGACTTGTGATTGTTCTATGATATTTTCTTAAATTCTAGGATTTCAAATCCTAATTTGGAATGTGTATGAGGGTATGTGGGACATCCTTGTTGTGTGGTGAACCTATGGCTAGGCCATGTGGATTGTGATCGGTATGAGTGGTACCAAGGGTATCCACTGGAGTCAATGAGATTGACTGACTTGTTTGCTATATGAGTATATTGTGTGTGATGCTAGGAGCATCTTCAGGTCAATAGGATTGATCTAGTATTGTGTGCATGACTGGTGAATTCAGCCATGGGTGTAAGTCCCTAAAGTTGAATGGGTCGTAACTGGTGGACTTCTAGCCTTGGGTGCAAGTACGTAAAATGAAGAGAGCATATGGTGTTTCCAGCCCTGGGTGCAAGCCTAAAAAATGTGATGGCCAATATTGGTGGGATCTAGCCCTGGGTGAAAGTCCCTAGACTTGGATGGTCGCAACAGGAGCGTTCTTCTGCAGGTGCAAGTCCCTAAAGAATGATTGATTGTTTGAATTGTTTGTGCACTGCATATGCATAATTAACACGAATAAATCATTATTTCATCATATCATTCATTAGTTTGCGTTGTATTGATTATTGCTTGATGATTGTATTCTTTGCATTATGGTCGTATATGTGTGATGTGATTGTGTGAGAAGCATGGTGGGACCATGTGGACTAGCTGTATGGCATAGTGCCTTCTACCCTGGATGCATGTCCCTAAAAGAATGAATTATTGGATGACATGGTGGGACCACGTGCTGTATGTTACATGATTAGATCATGTGCGTGATGCTTGTGCATTGGGGGGACCATGTGTACTATGTGATGTGTGATGGCACTAGGATGTTGGTATGTGTGTGATATATGGTTGATCCATGTGGTGGAGTACATGATAGGGTCATGCGGCTACTAATGGAAGCAAGGTGGGACCTTGTGTTCCTTGTGATAGGTAATGACAGGTATAAGGGTCATATGATTGTGTGAGAAGCATGGTGGGACAATGTGGACTGGTCGTATGGCATGGTGCCTTCTACCCTGGGTGCATGTCCCTAAAAGAATGGATTATTGGATGACATGGTAAGACCATGTGGTTGTGTTACATCATGGATCATATGAGTACTGATTAGAGGTACGTGGGACCATGTATCTTAATGTGATAGATGATGGTAGTGTGTGGGTAGCACGTGTGGGTGACATGATGAATCCATGTGTTTTGTGAGATACATGATGGGATCATGTAATTGTGACTCATAGTGGGACTATGGGATAAGTAAATACTGAATTGAATTTAGTGAATACTGGTTTGAACGATGTGATTTCATATTGGTTATGCGGGAGGAATTGATAAGATTATGCTTGATATGAGATTAATTGTGCAAGGAATTTATATGACTAGTATGATATTTATAGTGTGTTTCTACATGAATAACATGTGATGATGTATAGCATGATAATACCTTAGGATTGAACTATTTATATGAATTGTGTGAAAGGCATGAATGAATTGCATGGTTAATTTTCTATGAAGGTAGTTGTTGTAGGTTTATTGGATTATCTCTACTGGCCCATGGCTAACCCTATATTCTTACAGGTGAACACTATGAGTAGAACCAGTCGGGAAGGAATTCAAGAGAGACAAGTTTAATTTACTTCAGTTGACAAAACTTTGAGACAAGTTTATTTTAGTTTTCATTACTTTGTTTTGACCCCACGAGGGCACAATTGTAATAGTTAGTTGAACTTTACAGGTGTTGGTTTTAATTTCATTAGACTTCCACTGTTATCATTACGTATGTTCTGATGACCTTGATAAGAGGTCAATATATGAATGGTTACCGCATTCACGGGTTTGATCCGAAGGTCATTCCTTGAGAATCCTCGAGGCGTGACAATACTGCCGATAAATAGTCGTGTGATACTTGTGGTACGCCAAGATGGAAGACGGTGGATGATAATTTGGTTGGGAAGAAGAAGAAGAAGACACCGGCTAAGATCTTAAGGTATTTCCCTTTGAAACCAAGGTTGCAGAGGTTGTACATGTCATCCAGAACCGTTGTAGACATGAGGTGCCATAGTGACAGTCGCACTACAGATGGGCTGTTAAGACATCCTGCGGATTCACCAGCTTGGCAAGATCTTGACCTCAAGAATCCGAGTTTTGTGGCAGATCCTCGCAATATCCGTTTGGGGTTAACGAGTGACGACTTCAATCCATTCAGGACAATGAGGATTGCGCATAGTACCTGGCCGATCGTTCTAGTTCTATACAACTTGCCACCCTAGCTGTGTATGAAGCAGCAGAATAAGATATTGTCCTTGCTTGTCCCTGACCGTTCGGGGCCAGGAAATGATATGGATGTATACTTCAGGCCTTTGATCGAAGAGCTGAAGGAGTTGTGGGAAACAAGAATAGAAACATATGATGCATTGAAAAATGAGACATTTATGATGCGTGCGGCATTGCTCTGGACCATTAGTGACAAACAATCTTTTGATGGTACTATCGAGTCCTGATATGCACCAACACCATTGTCCGAGTCGGATATTTTGAAACAGTTGGAGGGTATTAAATTCACTTTTGAGAAGACAACTGTGAGGAAAAGATCACAAGAAAGAAGAGATGACGGTATGCCATATAACTGGAAGAAGAGCATATTCTTTGAGTTGCCATATTGGGATCATAATTTATTAAGGCATAATTTAGATGTCATGCATATCGAGAAGAATGTTTGTGATAATGTCCTTGGTACGTTGTTAGACATTGATGGGAAGTCGAAGGATAATCTAAAAGCTCGTTTAGACTTGGTAAAGATGGGTGTGAAGAAGCAATTACACCCATAGGTCTTACATGGCACAGAAACAATTTTCTTGCTACCTGTGTGTTTCTTCATGAACATGGTCGAGAAAGAAAGGTTTTGTACTGTCTTGAAGAACGCGAAAGTTCCATATGGTTATTTTTCAAGTATTGCAAGGTATGTTAGTGTGAGTGGCCGTAAAATATCGGGACTGAAGAGCCACGACTCCCATGTCATAATGCAACAATGTTTGTCAATTGCTATGAGGAGGTCATTGCCAAAAAAAATTTAGTTCTGTCATAATAGAGTTGTGCAACTTCTTCCGGGAATTGTGTTCGAAAGCCTTTCGAGAGCAAGATTTGACCTGACTTAAGAAACACATTGCCATTACATTATGTCATTTGGAGAGGATATTCCCACCTGCATTCTTCGATGTTATGGTGCTTTTGCCAAACCATCTAGCTAGAGAGGTAGGGTTGGGTGGACCTGTACAGTACCGATGGATGTATCCCATTAAAAGATATATTTCTAAAATGTTAAAAGATGCACTAACACATGTTTAAATTGTATTCTAAACATGTGTAACAAGTAATTGTGTCTATAGGTATTTGTACAAACTAAAGTCGTATGTGCATAATCGAGCTCAACCAAAAGGATCTATTACTGAAGGTTATGTAGCAGAAGAGTGCCTAACATTTTTGTATGTTACATAACTATCTAGATTGTCATAGTTTGATATTTGTATGTTAAATAATTATTTGGACAGTCTGTCTTGAGATTTGTATGTTAAATAACTATCTGGACTGTCCCAGTTTGAGATTTGTATGTTATATAATACTGTCCTTACTTGATGCCTTTGCTTCACTAACTTTTCTAACATGTTTTTTCTTTGCTGTTATCTTAAGTCACAGATATGATAGACGGATCTGAGGATGTTGCTGGGACCTCTTCACAACCACCCCCACCGAAGAGGGCTCGAGGCCCAACCCAATAAGTTGAGCTAGATCGACTGCCTGCAGGGTAGAAGATGTTGGTCCAATTAGATCAGAATGGGGTACCGATCGGGATCAGTGGAATCAAGTTGGCAAACTATCTTGGTTTGATGGCACATGATGCACAATGGATACAGTTGGATGCCCCAACATGGAAACCGATTACACCGAACAATCGGGACCGTGCTTGGCAACTAATAAATGTATAATTTTTCTACTTTATTAAATATTGTAAGTTTGTTTATTTATTGGGATTATGTAATGCCCTAGTGTAATTCTTCATTTTCATTGGTTCGTGCAATGCAGGAAAAATTTGATGTCCCGGCTGACCAACGTCAATATTGTATGGAATCCATCGGGAAGAAATGAAGGGAATATAATTCAAAGCTCAAAAGGAAAATATTTGATGTATTCCCCACCGACAACGGTACGAACGATGTCCCCATAACTGTCTGGAAGGACAGTAGCGTAACTTGATTGCCTTCTGGAATTCTAATCCGGCCAAGGTATGATGTATTTACAATATTTTCTATTTTCTTATTATCATGGACTACAAATTACAATAAATAATAAACACCTAGTACTTGTTGATTATGTGATGCAGCAAAAGAGCGAGACAACTAAAATCAACAGATCGAAGCAAACGCTCTTACATAAGTCTGGCTCAAAGAGCTTTGCTAGGGTGCGGGAGGAGGAGGTAAATTTCTCATATTTAATTATCTACTATGTTAATAATTTCTTTTGCACTCTTACATACCTGTAATTTGAGAAAATATATATAGTTTTTCTTTTGTGCTCTAATAGCGGCTGAAGACTGCATCCGAGCAGCCGGTCCCTCAGGCAGATATCTTCTCGAGGACACATACGTGCAAGAATGGAACTCTCATCTCTCAGTTTGCAGCTGACAAAATAGTAAGTGTTCTTGATGTATTTTTTCAAAACCTCCTTCGTTATTCTAATAATAATTTGTTGGGGTGGGGGGTGGGGTTGGGGGTGTGTAATGACCCGATCCGTTCAAAAGGAAAATAAAATCCCGTCTACATTTTTTTATTTTTTATATTAATTAATTAATTAATTAATTATTATTTAATTTATCATTTTATTTGTTTATGTGCATAATCGTGTCGTACGCATTACATGATGTGCACCAATGATATTTTTTATGTATATGTGTGTGCATGGAGTTAAACTATAGGGGACGTGCTAATTAAATGAATAAATGACAGTTTAGTAATTAGGGGGATGGCATTGTTGTAAATAACTGTGTTGGAGGTGAAA
>JAUPMG010074906.1:0-13038 GCA_031762675.1 Pachysandra terminalis
CCATGGTGATGTTGTAGTTTAATTGCATGCATTGCATCACAAAGAAAAATCTTACCTCATGCATTGCACCTTAACTCAAATTTCTATGAATTGTTTAGAATTCTAAGTGTGAGCTTATATATTCTCGAATCCAAATCTTACTAGCTAGTTAGCTTACGCCATCGAGCGAAACCTTTCAGGTGAATTAGACCTTCCAGTGGACGAAGACCCTGGGGGTGACGGCGTGAACGGGGAACTATACGACAAGGAGGACGACTTCTATTCCCCCCAGTGATCTATTTTTTAAAAATCTGATTTTTAATCTAGAACTTAATTTCGGTCTATTTTCCACTGTTACATTGTTGTATTATGTATTTGTTTTTTAATTTTATACTAAAGCATTTAGCATGTACTATTGCTTTACACCGACCGCCACTCTCCTTTCTA
Organism: Pachysandra terminalis; assembly: GCA_031762675.1. Classification (NCBI taxonomy): domain Eukaryota; kingdom Viridiplantae; phylum Streptophyta; class Magnoliopsida; order Buxales; family Buxaceae; genus Pachysandra; species Pachysandra terminalis. Next base: position 427 of record JAUPMG010074906.1, read on the forward strand.
TTACGTGAAGGTCATGATTCCAGGCTCCTCTGGATCATAATGATATATTGGGTTTAGATCGTGACAAAGTTAGTATCAGAGCCTTAGTTCTTCATTTTAAATCAAATTTTCTTGAGTTTTAAAAGTTTTTGATTGTCGATGTTCAAAAGTTTATGTGTGGTGATTATTAAAAGCTAATCGTCTGAACTTCTGACTTTCGAGAAATTCGGATGCGTGATTTCTTTTTTGCAGAGACCTACATCTCATGACTTCTATGGTGGGGCGTAGGGGTAAACACGCTCATGAACCTTGTTTGGAGGAGTATGATGGGAGAAGGAGGGATCGTCGTGCCGATGAACCTCCAATGGCCGACAATCCAAGCCTTACTGGGGTGTACCAAGCCCTAGGAGATATAGCGGGCATGATGCAGAGACAGCAAGGAAAAATACAAGCTGTGACTCAAAGGAGTGGCTCCAGTTTGGAGGGTTTTAAGATACTTGGACCCAGGCCTTTTAAGGGAGCTGTGGAGTTGATCGAAGCTCAACGCTGGATCAATTCGATCGAGCATATCTTTGAGGCCATAAAGGTAGAGGATTCTGACAAAGTCAGATATGCAGCGTTCATGTTGCAAAAGGGAAGCTCGTAAGTGGTGGAAATCTACCTATTTTAGTGCAGCTATCAACACATGGGTAAGGTTTAAGGAAGTGTTCTTCAAGGATTACTTCCCTAGGACGGTTAGAAGGGAAAAGAGATGGAGTTCATGAGATTGGAGCAGGGATTGATGACGGTGATGGAGTACGCGGAAAAATTTACCGAACTATCCTAGTTTGCTCAATATGCTGTTGACAATGAGGAAAAGAAGACCTACTGATTCGAGTTCGGTCTACGGCCTAACATTCGTAGTAGGCTGGTGGCGAGAGATTTTTCTGAGTACCACCAAGTGGTGGATTGTGCTAGAAGGGTCGAGAAGGACATCACGGAGTTCAGAAGGAATGCAGATCAGAGAAATGTTAGGAGTAGTCCAAGGCCTTGTAGTTCAAGAGGCACTACCTTTGAAGCGCAAAAACGGCAAAGAACACAAGGACCTTCTACTTCTGGGGGACCTGCAATATACCGAGTAGATGTCACAACTGTAATAGGCGAGGTCACATTGCACGGGATTTTCGTATGCCTTGGATCCAGACACAGAACACCTTCCAGGGACAACCATCACAACCACCACCACAGGAACAACAACAACTTGTGCCTAGGGCACATTATGTTCAAAATCCGGCACCAATCCAGCAGGTTCTGCCTTTCAAGGGAACTAGGACCGGACCTCCTCAAATCCGTCCTCCAGTTCAACCTGAAACGGCAAAGGTCTTTGCCATAGAGCTTCAACAACATGTAGTCTTGGGAGGTATCATTCACCTCTCCCATATATCTGCATCTGTACTGGTTGACACTGGTGCTTCTCATTCTTTCATATCACTTACAATGGCGCACCAACTTGGATTGCACATGAAACACTTTGAAGAGAGTCTTGTAGTGGCTAATCCAATAGGAGGCACATCTCGTCTGAATAGGATGTGTGTGTCTTGTCTGATTGTCATTGATGAATTCACACTACCTGTGGATTTGATCGTGTTGGATATGCAAGATTTTGATATCATCTTAGGAATGGACTGGCTATCGGCACATCATGTGCGGATAGATTTTCACAACCGGTCTATCTTTCTTCAAACACCGGATGGTGGGACGGTTGAAATCACAGAGGCAGGTCTAGAAATGGCAAGTCCATCTGCCTGTATAGAGCAAGGGTCTGTGGAAGAGAAGAAGGAGTGGGAAGAAATTCTTGTAGTAAGCAGATTTGGAGAAGTATTTCAGGAGATACCGGGATTACCACCAAGGAGAGAAGTGGAGTTCTGTATTCAATTGGTTGCAGGAGCTCAACCAATTGTGTTACCGACTTATCGGATGGCATCCATTAAGTTAGTGGAGTTGAGGAAGTAGTTGGATGAACTCCTGGCGCTACAATTTATCCGACCCAGTTCATCGCCTTGGGGAGCGCCTGTCTTGTTCGTGGAAAAGAAAGTTGGGTCGCTCAGGCTTTGTATTGATTACCGGAAACTGAACCACATCACTGTGAAGAATAAGTATCCACTTCCACGCATCGACGATCTATTTGATCAGCTACAAGGAGCATCGTGTTTTTCTAAGATAGATCTTAGATCAGGATATCACCATTTACGAATCCAAGAGGAGGATATTCCGAAGAAGGCATTCAGGACGCGTTATGGGCACTTTGAATTTTTAGTGATGCTGTTTGGATTGACTAATGCCCCTGCAACATTCATGGATGTGATGCAGCCAGTCTTCAGACCCTACCTGGACAAGTTCCTTGTGGTGTTTGTTGATGATATTTTGATTTACTTTAAATCGGAAAAGGAGCATGAAGAACACGTTAGCATCACATTACAAACCTTAGCAGACAATTGACTGTACGCAAAGTTTTCTAAATGCAAATTCTAGACGGATGAGGTGAAATTCTTAGGGCATGTGGTATCCGAGAGAGGTATTACAGTGAACCCGAGTAAGATAGAAGCAGTCTCCAACTGGGAACAACCGAAGAATGTCATGGAGATTCGCAGTTTTCTGGGATTAACGGGGTATTACCGAAGGTTTATCGGGAGTTTTGCTAGTATTGCGGCACCACTAACCCAACTCACAAGGAAAGACGTCAGGTTCATTTGGGATGATGCGTGCCAAGCAGTTTTTATTAAGCTTAGGGAGAAGCTCACTACCGCACCGGTACTCACTATACCAGTCAACGGCATTGACTTTGCAGTATACACTGACGCTTCTTTATCTGGACTAGGATGCGTTCTAATGCAAGACGGCAGGGTAGTGGCATATGCTTCAAGGCAGTTAAAGATACAAGAGAAGAACTACCCCACACACGACTGAGAGCTAGCTACCATAATATTTGCATTGAAGATCTGGAGGCACTACTTGGTGGGAGAGACTTTTGAAGTGTTCTCAGACCACAAGAGTCTTAAGTATTTGTTCTCCCAGAAGGATCTAAATGTGCGGTAGAGAAAGTGGATTGAGATTAAGAATGACTATAACTTCGCTCTTCAATACCATCCGGGTAAAGCTAACGTGGTAACCGATGCACTCAATAGAAAACCCCGGAGTATGGTAGCTCGTTTGATGGTCCAAGAGTGGAAGCAATATGAGGATTTCGTGGATCTCAAGATTAGTATACTTCGATCGAACCACGGTGTGAAGTTGTATAGCATTCTCACGAGGCCATCACTTAAGCTAAGATTTATTGAACTTCAGAAAGATGATGGAAGGTTGCAAGAGTTAGCTCAAGATAAAGAAAGGCCAGACTAGTCCAAGGCAGAAGATGAATGCATCAGATTTAGAGGACGTCTGTGTGTACCCCACGACGAAGCCTTGAAGGGTGAGATCCTCACTGAAGCACATCGATCCAAGTATTCCATCCATCCCGGCATAACCAAAATGTATCACGACTTGTGCCGAAACTACTGGTGGAATCATATGAAGAAGGGTTTTGCTGAGTTTGTAACCAAGTGCGCTACCTGTCAACAAGTGAAAGCAGAGCATCAAAGGCTAGCAGGCACCCTTCATCCCTTACCTATTGGAGAATGGAAATGGGAACACATTTCCATGGATTTCATCACAGGTTTACCAAAGACGCCTAGTGGTTCGGATATGATATGGGTCATTGTGGATAGGTTGACGAAGGCGTCACATTTTTTAGCCGCGAAGACTACTATGAACATCGACAACCTAGCTAGGCTATATGTGAAGGAGATTATCCGTTTACACGGAGTGCATATTACTATAGTGTCGAATCGAGGATCGCAGTTCACTTCTAAGTTCTGGAAGTGCCTGCATAAAGCTTTAAGGACACAACTAAATTTCAATACCGCCTTCCATCCCCAAACCGACGATCAGACGGAAAGGGTAAATCAAGTACTTGAAGACCTTCTATGATCGTGGATAATGGACTTCAAGGGCAGCTGGGAAGACCATCTTTCTTTAGTGGAATTCTCTTACAATAACAGTTACCAAGCAAGCTTTGGAATGGCACCGTTTGAAGCTCTTTACGGAAGACCTTGCCGTTCGCCTTTATGTTGGAATGATGACAATGCTCATATACCATTGGGACCGGAAATCGTGAATGAGACAACTGAGAAAATCAAACTTATAAGGGGAAGATTGCTCACGGCCCAACACCGACAGAAGAAATATGCTGATATGAGAAGACGAAAGCTAGAATTTTCGGTGGGTGACTGGTTGTTCCTCAAGGGCTCACTGACCAAGGGAGTAATCCGATTCGGAAAGAGGAGCAAGTTAGCACCCCAATACATTGGACCTTTTGAGATCTCACAAAGGGTTGGAGAAGTGGCGTAGAGACTACTACTGCCTTCTTCCATGGACTTGATACACGATGTTTTTCACATATCCATGCTAAGGAAATACGACCTGGATCCCTCTTCAGTAATAGAATGGCAATCGGTAACCATCAAGGAAAATGCCACCTACAAAGAGCTCCCAATAACCATCCTGGACCGAAAGGAGCAAGTACTGCGGAACAAGTCCATATCAAAGATGAAAGTGTTGTGGAACACTCACGGTACTTCCAAGGCTACGTGGGAACTCTAGGACGAAATGAGAGCCAGATATCCACAACTCTTCGCACGAAATCCTTTTAAGGGGGGAATGTTGTAACGGCCCGATCCATTAAAGGGATAGTAAACTCCATTTTATTTATTTATATAATGAAATCTACCAAGTTGATTGACAATCAGAGCAACTTTGATCTTGTGCTGTTTGATGTGTGATTGTTGTGGACCTAGTGTAATATATGGTAGTTTGTCTTTACATATTTAAATTAATGGCGTTGTTGTAAAATTTGTGTGCTTAATGAGGTGAGGGTATAGATTTAGTAATTTAAATGAAAGGGTTGGATTTGAGTAGTTGGAGATAAATGGTTGGGATTGGTTAGTTAGAAAACAATGGATGGGATAAGAGTTTAAAAAGGTAGAAGGGTTGGATTAGGTGACATGTGGCAAGGGAGAGAGAAAGGAGGATGTTTTTGCATGGAAAGCTTGTGAGACAAGCTTCTCATGTTTGGTTGTTGGTTTGGCTTGGAGAAGAGAAGCTTGGAGAAGAAGAGTATGCTTCTTGCTTGGATTTAATTGAATCTTCCTAAAGGTAAGTATGGATTCTAGAATGTAGATAGTTTCCATTCTTAGGTTTCTAGACAATCAAATATTTAATGTGTTTCTAAGAATATGTATTTAAATAGATTTTTGGTTGAATGTGTTTGTGTATGGTTTTTCATTTTTTTGGCTTGCAAATGTGATATGTTGAATGTTAAATTGTGAAAAATGGAATGGTATGGAAACCCCCCCCCCCAAATCCCTAATTTATGGTCTATTCGAGACGTTCGGTGACCCCTTGGGTGCGCCGAACAACATTCTGGGCTCAGGGCGAACCTTCGGCGCGCCTAACTAGGTCGCCAAGTATGAACAACTTGAAGGTTGCGCTGAGGACCCCTTCGGCTCGCCGAAGAGGGTTTCGGTGCGCCGAGCGAATCGCCAAGGTGCTTGCCGAACAATAAGGCCTGGATTCTCCGCCGAATCTCAGAGAGGTTTGCTGAGGAGTCCATCGAACCAAGCTTCGGTGCATACTTTGGTGCTCTGAAAGGGCCGTCGAGGTGGGATTTAAGTTCGCCGAAGACCCCGCCGAGGGACCGCCGAAGCACCATAAATAATTACATTGCTTTATATATGTTAATTGTGGTTGAGAGTGATTGTGAATACTTATGTTTTTATGTGGCATATACCCATTTATGTTGAGAATGATGATGAATGAATGTGAATGAACGAGGGATGTACCATATGAAACATATGATTATAGAGGATTGATTATACGTGATTTGTACTCTCACACGCTTTATACACTACTTGAATGCTTAGTTAATATGCACTTACACTACACTCATGGACTCAGGTGATCGAGTTTCCCTGAGGGATACTGCAGGTGGCTGCAAGTCTCGGCCAGAGGGCCACTGATCAAAAATAAGAGGTGGGAATTGTACCCACTTGGTTGAAAACCCTTAAAACTACGCTGTACACGTAGAGTAGCCATATTCCAAGGACCGGAAAGGGGGGATGACTTCAAGTTACTGAAGCACCTCGGGGTGACTTCAGGTTGCTGGAGCATCCTGAATAGAGGCTGGATCAGGAGGGAACATGTTTCTCTGACATTCTACCAGAGTATGCATTTTTGCACAGCATGTAGATGTATGATAAGTCACCATGGTGATGTTGTAGTTTAATTGCATGCATTGAATCACAAAGAAAACCTTGCCTCATGCATTGCACCTTAACTGTAATTGCTATGAATTGTTTAGAATTCTAAGTGCGAGCATATATATTCTCGAATCGAAATCTTACTAGCTAGTTAGCTTACGCCTTTGAGCGAAACATTTCAGGTGTATTGGATCTTCCAGTGGACGAATACCCTGAGAGTGAGGATGTGAACGAGGAGCTATACGGCGAGGAGGACGACTTCTATTCCCTCCAGTAACCTGTCTTGTTGGTTGATGTATGTTTTTTTTTTTTTTTGGTGAATTCCTGAATATGTAATAGAAAGTTTTTTTTTTGTTAACAACTATAAGTTTCATTACTTACATAAAAATCTGATTTTTAATCTAGAGTTTAATTTTGATTCTTTTTCCGCTTCTACATTGTTGTATTATGTAAATTTTTAAATTTATACAAAAGCATTTAGTATGTACTATTGCTTTACACCGACCGCCACTCTCCTTACGGCGAAGTGAAGGTCATGATTCTAGGCCCCTCTGGTTCATATTGATCTATTGGGTTTAAGTCGTGACAGATTTGTTCCTATTTGTCACTATTGCAGCATGCCTGGTCACATTCGATCTAGATGCTTCAAATACTTGAATGCAATTAAGAAAGACACGAGTGTCAATATCCCAAGAAGGACACCCAAATTGAAGTTTGACTTAAAACTTGTTGTTCTAGAAAACTTTGGGTAAGAAAGTCTGATCATAGATGTTTTGTTGCATATATTTCTTTAAAAACTTATGCTACTGATTCATGGTTTTTGATAGTGGATGTTCTAGGCATATGACAATTAACAGAGACATTCTTGCAGAGTATCGAAGTTCCTCTTCAGGTCAAGTGACTTTTGTTGATGGTGTGAAAGGACGAGTCCTTGGCAAAGGAACACTAGACGTGGAAGGTTTTCCAAGACTAAAGAATGTGCTTCATGTGGAATGGCTAAAAGCAAATTTGATAAGCATTAGCCAACTATGTGATCAGAATTTGTTTGTAAGGTTCACAAAGAACAAACGTCTAGTCTTTGACAAGACTGAAACATGTGTTCTGAAAGGAGCCAGATCTCCCGACAACTGTTATATCTTGCCACAACCACACACTTTCCATAAAACCTCTCTAGATGAAATTGAAGTATGGCATTAAAAGCTTGGACATTTGAACTATAAGAATTTAATTAAGATTGTAAATACAGGTATTGTTTGAGGAGTGCCGAAGCTTGACAAAAAATAGCCTGGAATTTGTGGATCATGTCAGATTGGTAAACAGCAGAAATATGCTCATAAGGTGCTGCAACAGATTTCTACAACAAAGGTACTTGCGCTAGTTCACATGGATCTTATGGGTCCAATACAGGTAGAAAGTATATCTCGGAAAAGGTATGTGTTTGTATGTGTTGATGATTTGTCTAGATTTACTTGGGTTGACTTTATTAGAGAAAAATCAGAAACCTTTGAGGTGTTAAAAAAACTGTCTTAAACTGCAGAATGAAAAGTGTTGCAACATTGGCAAAATAGTACGAATAAGAAGTGATCATGGAAGAGAGTTTGAAAACACTATCTTCGCAACCTTCTGCAACAAGCATGGTATAGCCCATGAATTTTCATCCCCTAAAACACCCCAACAGAATGGGGTAGTTGAAAGGAAAAATAGGACCCTTCAAGAAATGGCCCAAGTTATGCTAAACTCAAAAAGACTCTTTATGAGACTTTGGGCTGAGGCAATTAACACTGCATGCTATACAGTTAATAGGGTTTATCGTAGACCCAGCACAACCAAAGCACCTTATGAAATTTGGAAAGGTAAGAAACCCAACCTCATCTATTTTCATGTGTTTGGTTGTACTTGTTACATTCTGAATGACCGTGAGCAATTAGGCAAATTTGATGCCAAAAGTGATGAAGGGGTATTTCTTGGATATTCCATAAATAGTCGGGCCTACATGGTTTACAATATGAGAACCCAAACTATTATTGAATCCATTAATATTGTGGTTGATGACTGTAAAGATTTTACAGATTACTCCAAGGAGGAAGCCATAACAAGTCTCATGAAGGAAGCTGAAGTTCGGAAAAGGCAGGAGGAAATTGCTGTTCATGAGACTTCTGAAACAGTTCCAACATGTTCTGAAACAGAAGAAACTGTTACAACTGATTCTGTAACAGAGTCTGCAGCAGATGATGATATTGCAACAGTTTCTGGTATAGAACCTACAGAATCTAATTCTGTTTCTTTTGATGTTGCAGATCCAACTACTCGAGGACCCTCTTCCAAAACCATCCCACTGATAAGATCATTGGGAGTCTAGATGATGGGATCCGTACCAGAGGCAGGCCAAAGGTAAACTACCAAGACATGGTCAGGTATGTCTATTACACAACTCAAATTGAACCTAAAAATGTTAAGGAAGCCCTTCTTGATGAATTCTGGGTAAATGCTATGCAAGAAGAGCTAGAACAATTTGTGAGAAATGATGTATGGACTCTTGTACGTAGGCCTAATGATTCCAATGTAATTGGTACTAAGTGGATTTTCAAGAATAAATCTGATGAACTTGGTAACATTACAAGAAATAAGACAAGATTGGTGGCTCAAGGGTATACCCAAATAGAAGGCATTGATTTTGATGAAACCTTTGCTCATGTAGCAAGGTTAGAATCTATTAGGTTGCTTATGGTCATAGCTTGTCTGTTAAGGTTCAAACTATACCAAATGGATGTTAAAAGTGTCTTTCTAAATGGAATATTAAATGAGGAGGTTTTGTGGAACAACCCAAAGCATTTGAGGATCCTCACCATCCTAACCATGTATATAGGCAGAAAAAGGCTTTATACGGGTTGAAACAAGCTCCTATAGCTTAGTATGAAAGATTGACTAACATCTTGGTTGAAAAGGGTTATGAGAGAGGGGGAGTAGATAAAACTCTATTGATTAAGAGACTTAGAACATGTATCATTATTGCACAAATCTATGTTGATGACATTGTGTTTGGCTCTACCTCTCAAGGGAAAGTTGATGAGTTTGTGAATCAAATGAAGATGAAAATCGAAATGAGTTTGGTAGGAGAACTAAACTATTTCCTAGGTTCGCAAATTAAGAAACTTGAAGACGGGGTATTTATCTCCCAAAGCAAGTATGCTAGGAATCTAGTAAAGAAATTCGGTTTGGAGAATACCAAACATTTGAGGACTCCAATGGGGACAAATATGAAAGTGACTAAAGATGAAAGTGGGACTTCTGTGGATCCCAGTTTTTATAGAAGCATGATTGGAAGTCTTCTTTATTTAACTGCTAGTCGGCCTAATATTTGTTTTAGTGTTAGAATTTGTGCTAGGTACCAAGCAAACCCCAAAGAATCTCACTTGTTTGCTATTAAAAGGATCATAAGATATGTTAATGGAACAGTTGGCTATGGGGTTTGGTATTCTAAAGACACTAACTCTAATCTTATTGGTTTTAGTGATGCTGACTGGGCAGATAATGCTGATGACAGGAAGAGCACCACTGGAGGGTGTTTTTACCTTGGGAACAATCTGGTGTCCTGGTACAATAAGAAACAAAACTCTATTTCTCTGTCCACAGCTGAAGCTGAATACATTGCAGCCGGAAGTTCTTGTACCCAATTAATTTGGATGAAACAAATACTCAAGGACTATGGTATTGTATAGGATAGTTTAACTGTCTATTGTGACAACACTAGTGCTATTAATATCTCTAAGAATCCAGTTCAACACTCTAGGACTAAGCATATTGACATAAGACATCATTTCATTAGAGAGTTGGTTGAGCACATAACTGTTGTTCTATAACATATTGCAACAGAGAAACAACATGCAAATTATTTTACTAAGGCTCTTGATGCAATGCGTTTTGAATCATTGAGAAAGACCTTAGGGCTTTGCATGATATAAATACTCATTCTAGGATTTGAATTTAGAATTTACATGTTTTTTCATGATCTGGTCTGTTTTTCATGTTTACAATCTTTGAATTTTAACACTTTAATCTGATGAACTGAGTTTTTGATGCGTATTGATTTTAAGTTTAGAACTAATCTAATTTAGCATAACATCATGCATATTCTGGACGGAATACTTGAAGTATGTACAACTTCAGTTAACAAGATTTGTTTTGAAAGATTTTGTTGATAATCTCAACCTTGGTATGTGTGTGATGCTATCCATGAGTAATCTGGGCCAATGTATTACCAATATATAGAGGAAGATCTACCATGAGATAATCTTAGTAAAAATCTTCATTGGAAAGAGCTGCCTACACTATTATGTGAAGCTATCCATGAGTAATCTGGTCCTATGTATTACGAATATGTAGAGGAAGATCTTCCATGAGAAAAGAGCTACCTTAGTGATAAATGTGAAAGCTACCAACTGATCAAATTTAAAAATAAAAAAGGGATCAAGGACATGCTTCAACAGATCTTTCAAAACGATGATTTGAAACAAACAGATGATTTGAAACAAAAAGTTGGAAATATGGATGGATTCTTCAAGAATCTAATATGCTGAACACACACACACAATTGGTTCCAAATTCTTATTAGTTTACATCTAAATCTGAGAATTTTCAGTTAAAGTATTAAAAGTTAAAAGTTGTGAAGTTGAAAAAATTTACTGATTTGAAAGATGTGATGTTATTTTTTTTGCAATATTTAAAAAAAAAATGAGTTGTGGTTATTTTTGTCTCTCATGTTCTCAATTTGTTGCAACATGCGCTACAGGATTTTGGCTCATCACCTGTCAGTTATTACTAACTGATTTTTGAAATATTGATTTCTTGCGAAATTACAGCGTCCTTCAGTGTTAAAATTTTTGGGATTAGGGCTTCGACGTTAAATACTCAAAAAGGGGTCTTTCATTCATCTTGTTTTTTTCACAGCTTCTTATATTTTTTCCTCAAGAACCCTAACTCATCTGTTTTGTTAGAAATCTCTTGGAGCTTTCTTGGTTTTGTCTAATCATGGTTACCACTCGACGCTCATCCAGATCAGTATTGGCTGGAAGCTCTCCTGCAATGAGGAAATCGCAAAGCTCCCATATGGAGATTGACTCGTCCTCGTCTTCCTCTAAGAGTAGCACACCTCCACCCAATGTCAACTCTTTTCTGGCACCACTTCCACTTGATTCATTTTTCAGAAGTCAGGGATTCCCCTCTTGGTATCCTAAACCATTCATCAAAAGAGGGGCTGATTCTTCGCAACCTTCTCTGCCAAAATCGCATGCCACTTTCCATGTTGCTGAACATTCTTCTTCTTCCTCAAATTCCTCTGAGGTATTGATTCAATCTTTTAAGAAGAAATCTACAGGTCTTAAGAAGTCAATTGCAAAGAGAAGATTGTCGCCCAAGGCAAGGGCTCACAAGATTTCCCACAAGAATTTCGCGAAATTACAGTCGGGTAGTTTGGGCTCAAGTGCCCAACCACAGTCTCACATTGGCGCAGGCTTGATACCAGAGAATGCTGGACAGGAATCTATTGATCCCCATTCTCCAATCGGATCTGCTGAACAACCTTCAAATGCCTTTGTGTAATGACCTGAAAACTTAACTCCAACTAATTAGGGTTAATGATGAAGAAAATCTCAAAATAATTAAACTAAAACCACTAGTAGCTTATAGTCAGGCCCATTAAATCCTTGAGCTCAAAAAATTAGGTTAAGAAAGTAAATCAAAATTAGATAGTCAAACAAAAGGAATAGATGATAAATTAGGGATTTATTTAGATCTAATTAATTAAATAAATTAATTAATTACACCCGTAGACTCCCGAGATCCAACTCAACCTTAATGACAAAAGCCCTCTATCGGGACCCGTAAACACGACCAAACAAGAAATATAGAGCCAAAAACCCCATTTTACCCTTAAATGAAAACACTATTCACAGACTACCAATAAATAGAGCCTTTGGCTCATAAAACACAAAATCACTCTTCCTCTCTTCTTCACTTGGGATTTTGGAGCCACGAAAGAGGCTTAGAGCTCAAAAAGGATCTTCCAAATTTCGGAATGCGCTGCAACCCAAATCTGACCCTTGCGAACACGCCCCAAGTTGAGTAATCTTCTTTGAACGAATTTTTCGGTTTTGTTTTAGTGTTTGAACCTAGGAGAAGTGATTTGTGCCTCATAACCACCTTCTCCTAGGGATTTAAACCCTTAGATATGGTGTATGTGGATCCCTAATCACTAGACTTGTGTATTTGACATGCATGTGGTAAAACCCAACCCTAAATGTAG
>JAUPMG010074947.1:0-13037 GCA_031762675.1 Pachysandra terminalis
ATCATAATTTATTCAATACATTAGCAAAAGTCACACATAATACCTATTAAACTACTAAACACACATAAAATACAATTAATCATCAAAAGCACACACATGCATCATATTATGTTTAAGACATTCTTATATTATGCCCATTAATGTTAGTAATGAGTTTAACATGCTAATCCCTTTTAAATTTGGTAATTCACCCTATGGTCAAGGCTTTAATAGGTTTAATTATGGGGTATAGGTAGGTCAAAACATGTAATGCAAACCCCAGCACCTGGAAACTCTTCCTAAATACCTAACTTTACATTATACAGGTGTCCTATAGGTCAAATTGGTAAAAAGAAATCAAAAGTGACTTCGGTCGAGTGTTCGATCGACCGACACATAGGAAAGTGTGCTGATTTGCCTAGAAACTTAGGTATGGGTTGGGCAATGTTAAATAAGATTGAAATTGGAAAAAATTTCAACCAAAGTGGTTCGGTCGGCTGACCCGAGAGCATGATTTTCACGGTTTTTGGGTTTTCAACTTTGATGAATGTTGGGTATTGTTTCCATAGCTTTTGATATACTTATCGGAATCACCTCAAATTTGAACCACGATGATCCTAACGAACCGGGGAATCATAAAAAATGTATAATAAATTATCTAATAATTTTTCATCAAATATTTAATCAATACTTCATATCTTGATAAAATCTCCAATTTTTATTATTCTTTTCGGTCTCTTAACGTATAGTGATGGTTTCTCTATATTTATTGAATATTTATTACTTAGTCTTATATATAAGAACATGAGGGAGGGTTTATAAATGAATCAAAAGAATTCCTTCATGCTATAACACATGCTTGGGCTTAAATACACAAGAAGTTGAAAGGGAAACTCATATGAACTGTAGAATTTTAGTGTTGGTTCTCTTTCTTCACTTGATCTTCTAGGCTTATAGGATTTAGAGGTATTAGATCTCTTCTTCCAAAGTCTTCTCATATTTTTCTATAGTTTCCTTGGTTTAGATTCACCGAAAAGGCTTCTTTTTATAATATTAGGTGTAAGAAACAAGCTATCGTTTCATAGGATAGACTAGGCAATGGGTCAAACTCTCCAGGGCCTCAAGATCATCTAGGAAATATTAGATTTTCCTATGCCTTGTGTCATAGTTTTTCCTATCCAATTTCTCTTCTTTATTCAGGTCGGCGCTCTTAGATGCCATATCATTACAATTAAGAATTGCACATTAATTGACATCTCATATACACACATAATTAATTTTGCACCATTATCTAGGATTAACAATAATATTAACCCCTTAATTATCAGATAAAAAATACACCAGAACTAGGGCCATAATGTACAATCATCACCAATACAATAAAAAATGAAGATCACCTTAATCCGTAACGTGCACAATCCAACTAGGAAACTAAATGCATCTTAACTAGTCTTAATCCATATGTTAATCAAATCTAAAACGGCATATCATAAATCAAATTATGCCAAAATAATATGATAGTTGATAGTCCATCAATATAGCTTCGAAACAAGTCCTAGTTTGACCAGTTAAGACTTAAAATGGGATAGTTATGACTTAAAAAGCTATGAACATATCATGCAGGTTATATTGGACCAGTATACGAATGATTGAATCAGTCTAACCAATATGGGTGAACCGACAGTTCGGTTTGATCGAAATGGGTCGGGTTGAACCCATACTTGTTTTTGATGAATAACCATGACATATATAAGAGAGAGAAAAAACATACAGGGTAAAGTGGCCAAAGTGCTCAAGATAAATACAAAAGGCCAAAAATAGCAGAAAAAATAGAAAATACACAAAAGTCAAAAAAGTTAAAAAACAATAAGCCACCTATCATAACTGTGGAGGCATTAAGTCGCCCAAAAAATTAGTTGAAGGAGCTCCTGCAAGCTACTCCTCCCTCCCCACACCTACAGGAGCCAGACAATCTGCCAAAATGTTCCTTGACATTGGGGTGTGTATAAAGGTAGCATCTAACATTAGTCCCAGGGGTCGATCCAAATGAACCAAATGGACCCATTTCCAAGGACATGAATATGACCCCTGCATCCAAGATATGACAGATGAAGAATCCCCCTAAAAAATAACCTGATAAAGACCAAGGCCAGAAGGCTCCCTCTCAAGCCTGATAAAAGTGCAAATAGCTCAGCTCTCCTAGAATCTCCGATACCGATCGGGCCTGAGAAAATATGGGAGATGTGACCAAAATGGTCACGGAAGACACCACCAACACTAGAGGGCCCCAGATTACCAAAAGATGAACCATCAAAATTCACCTTTAAGGAACCCAAACTCGGGGCTCTCCACTCTACCACAATCACTGGTGTCTAGTGTAACGACTGCGCAATCTCAAACCATCTAGAAGAAATATCGGTCTTGGAAATCCCTCTGAAAGATGAGAGGACCACCATCCACGAACCCACCAGGCTACAGATAGTGCTAATAAGACACTGTGGTCCTACGCCTATCCTCAAAAATCCTGGCATTTCGTTCACCCCACAAAACCCACAGAACCGCCATCCACACCCCCTGATACATGAGCTTGCCTCTCTTTCCCAAACATGGAAAAACCCACTGTGTAAGTAAATCCCTAATGTCCCGAGGCATGACCCAAATCACTCCAATCTAAAGAAGAAAGAAAGACCAAATCTCTGTAGCTACTGAACAATGCACAAAAATATGGTCAACCGACTCTCCCATCTCTCTACACATAGCGCACATATGTAGGGAAAGAGCACAATCAGGCAACCTTCTTTGCAACCGATCACAGGTATTAATTTTATGAAGAAATACAGACAACGCGAAGGCTTTAACTCGGGGAGGCATGAGAGGACACCAAATGCTACACAGAGAAGAAAGATTTAACCGAGAATGTCCCACTACCACTACAGGACCATATCCTCTCATCTGGGAGATCGGGACCAATAAACACATCCCTAAGAAACTTGAAAACATCACCCAAAAGTGCAATCTCGGTCTCCCTCAGATCACGTCTGAAATTAAGATTCCAAACAAGACCAGATGGCGACCAAGATAGATAAGATCTCTGACACTAGAGCCCCCCTCAAAGATACAACATGAAAAAAGTGAGGAAAACGTACGCTAGAATGGTATCTCCTCACCAAAGATCATGCCAAAGATGTATACGTGACCCATCCCTGAGCCGGAATCACAGATGGGGGACCAACAGCGAAGCAATGTGGGAGATATCACTCCAGACGCTAGAAGAAGAGCATCTAACAAGATGGTTATAGTCCCAACCGTTTTCATGTAATACATACTTGCTATGAACACCGCTCCACCACAAAGCCTCCCTCTCCCCACAAAACCTCCACAACCATTTGCCCAAAGTGCCAAGTTCTGAGCAGAGATGTTTGCCAAACTGAGACCCCTTCCTCCCTACACAAGCACACATCCTCCCATTTTACATGATGGCATTTCTTAGAACCCTCCCCATTCTAGAGAAAGTATCTCGGGAACTTTTCCAACATCTCTATCACTCAGCTAGGTACTTTGAAAAGAGACAAATAAAAAACTAGGATGTTGGCAACTATAACCTTGATGAGCGTAATACGCCCACCAAAAGACAAATACCCTTTCTTCCACGTTACCAACCTCTTTCCCATAGTATCAATCATCGGATCCCAAAAACTAACAGACTTCGGATTACCCCCTAGTGGTAGCCCAAGTTAACGAATCGGCCAGAACTCTACTCGACACACAAGAATTGATGCAAAGAGCTCAACGCGACCTAGGGGAATATTATTGGCAATCAAACTACTCTTATCAAAATTGATCGTAAGACCCGACAACATCTCAAAAATCTAAGAATCGACTTGATCATAAGACATGACACCATCTCAAAACATCTAAGAATCGACTTGATCCAAAAGAATTGAGATTCGTCTACCTGAAGGACATGAGGGTATCGTCTGCAAACCGAAGATGCGATATAGAAATTTGGTCCCTCTCAATCCTGAACCCCTCAATCAAACTTAGCTCCTCAGCTCCAACCAAAAAAGCATTGAAAACATCCGCTACTAGAGCGAAAAGGAAAGCGGAGAGAGGATCACCCTGCCTCAAACCGCACAAAGACTCAATCTGTTCGTGTACACTCCTATTCCATCGGAAGGAAAACACCACATTACTCACACACCCTGTAATCCATTGCCTCCACCTAACCCCAAAACCTTTTTATAAAAGAACTTGGTCCAGAAACTGCCATTCCACCCTGTCATATGCCTTCTCTAGATCTAGCTTACACACCAGCCCCTATCACCCCCTCTTCTGCCAATCCTCTACAAATTCGTTTCCTATAAGAACACTGTCAAGGATCTGCCTCCCAGTAATAAAGGCACTCTAAGATGAGGACACAATCCCTCTAATCACCCCCTTAAGGTGCACCGCTAAAACCTTAACAATAATTTTATAAAGGCTAGTTGTCAAACTGATCAGCCGAAAATCCTTAATCTTCCTGGCCCCTCTTCTTTTTTTGGGATTAGAGTAATAAATGTGGCATTAGTCATCCGATTAACAATCGCAAGTCCATAACAGTCTTCAACCCCCCCCCCCCCTAAACGCTCAAGTTTGATCGAGTCCCAACAATCCTGAAAAAAATGCAATTGTAAAACCATCAGAGACAGGTGCTTTGTCCTGATCTAAACTCCCAATGTTAGATTTTATCTCTGATTCCTTAAAGGGCCTCTCTAACCATTGAGCCCCAAAAACCTACCACCCCCAAGCTAAGAAATATAGAAACAAAATTCTTGTTCCGAACTGTAGAGCTTCTGATAAAACTCATAGAGACTAGAGACAATGAGATCAAGTTCCTCAATAAACTCCCCATCAACTTGGATCCCAGAGATTGTGTTGGATTTCACCCTCTCAAGAGCCACTTTGTGAAAAAATATGGTATTTTCATCGCCTCACTTTTGGCCACCACCCTCTACTCAAGTCCGACCCCATCAAAGGCCTAGTTTTCTCTAATCTATCAAGACACCCAATGGTAGTCATGTAAAGACTCTTTCTCGCACCTAAAAAACCAAAAACATTTTTGTTCCACTCCTTCACTCTGATTTTCACGTGTTTAAGAGATTTCATGAATGATACTCCTTTCCAATCAGAGCTATTATGAGCCTCTTTAGACCAACACTCCTGGACCCTACTCTTAAAATCCCCTACTGACAGCCACATATTTTCGAACCTAAACGGTGAAGGCCCCCGTCTTCGAGATTCTAAAGACACCAAAATAGGAAAATGATCTGTGGTAATCCTCTCAAGTGATAATTAAACCACCTCCGGATAGTGGTAATTTGACAAGGTAAACCTACCCCCACTCAACGGATAGTCAATCAAGTTGTAAGATTGGAAGAACAAGCCAAAATTTATCATACCCCCGATTCACTACCCCGCCACTACTTCTCTCTTCCAAATTATGCACAACATTAAAGTCCCCAAAAATCATCCAAGGGCCGACCTCCCCACACGTAGACTCCTGAGCTCGTCCTGAAACTTAACTCTCTTACTCGAGCAATTTGACCAAGAGACCCCTGTGAATAACCAATTGAAGTAATCATAAATTCTTGAAAATAACTAAAATTGAGAACTGTCCCACCCTAAAGACCTCCCCACTAAACGAACCCACATCCCAAATCACCAAAATCGCTCCTGAAGCACCTACGGAGGGTAGCTCCAGGCAATTATTGCACCCGACACCCTATAAAGATCTAACGTGACTATTCCGGATATGTTCCTTCTTAGTCTCCTGAAGAACCAAGATATTAGGTTTTAAGGATTGACAAAGACCCCTCACTGCTTGCCTTTTGTGAATTCTACCCAAACGTCCGATATTCCAACTGAGAATCTTCATCGAGAACTTAAATGTGCTTTCGTCCTTGCACTCCTCCTATAGTATTGCATGACCGACTTGATGTTGCAGGTGCGTAATGAACAGCCAACCAATAAGCCCGCCTTTTTTTTCTGAACCGACTGATAGCCTCGGCCAAAGGAATCAGATATTTGTTCCCATCAACAACTAACACCATGAACAAACGAGCAATATCTTCGACCCCAACCAACTTGTCAAGGACTCCCTCATCACATACCCAGTGCCCCTTTAAACTCCCACCCACCACCCCACCCATAGGAGGGACACTTATAGTTTGGGAAACATCTCTCACAAAACAACACTGAGATGAAGCAACCTTGCTATCCTATGAGGTGGGGAGAAGGAATTCACAATTAGTATGTAAATTACTGAAAACGAAAGGACTTACCCATCACGTAAAGCTACCACTTCCAGGACTGTAGATACCAAGTGGGAAAATGACGCAAAAGAGAATGGAACTTACTGCAACGCACCACCAACTCAGGGAGTAGACGAGGGGATTTTGAAAACCATCCCATACGATAACTCACGTGCATTCAGACTTAAAACCAAAGAGTTGGGGCCAAAGAAAGGGTGTCGTGATGTGCTATTCCCCACCAAAGAACAAGAAACAGTAGCATAGAGAAAAAGAGAACAGTCACCCACCCATCTGATCGAGCTGAATCACAGCAAAAAGGGGAGAATTTGGCCTTCCAGGAAAAGAAGCATCTTCGAAGCTTGAAAACTCAACGTGCTGATCATGATGATGTGTACACCCTACAGAAAAGGGGCACAAACTACAGTCTCTCCATCGCTCACTTTAGCCTTCGAATGGTTATCAAATGTCAAGTGGATTCATGAGGATAGATACAAGAATATTAAGATTGTTGTTGTATTACATGGGTCGATTCAGTTGCCGACCCGAATCCCCTTCATGGGACGTCCATACTAGGCATGTGGCCTAGTGTGTGTAAGACTCTCTCCTAATTCTTAGGAGATAGAGTCTAAGTAGGAATTAAGTTGAGTCTTTTATATTAAAAAGACTCCTCCTCCTTTCTTCCTAATGATTCATACCAGAAATTCAAGTAGGACTCTCTCTCTCTCTCTCTTTTCATCTCTTCTTCCTCTTGAGATTTGGTTGCTTCTAGGTTTCCATACGATGGCCCTTGGTTGAGTGTGGGAATCATTGTGTGGTTCTAGTAATCAAACATACACCGACGTAGGATGACATCCAGTTCGATAGATATCTTCCGTTGCAGATCCAAGTTCGTCTGCAAAAGAGGTATGTGATCTGGTTTGTCTTTTTACTTTCATTGGTATCAGAACCTTCATTGGAATGAGGTATGTCTAGAAGCCTCTTTTAAGAATCAACCTAGTTGTTGTTTTTACAGAAAAACAGCATACAATGCATAGTTGCATCAATGATCATTAAACGATCGTTCGTGCAATCATACATTATGATCACCATTGTTTTACAATTTTTATTATTAGTTTCCAAGACCAAAACAATGATGGATCGAAGAGAATAACAGTAGGTTAAAATCGGATTAGAATCGGATTTGCAGAAACCCATATTTTGTAGCCTTTAATTAGCTGAACAAGGCGTCTCAGTTAACTGAAGCAGTCCTGTGGCAAACCAAAGGCCAACTGAAGACTAGCCGAGCTAAACTTCGATTGATCAAAGGGGATTCTCAATCAGTCGAAAGGGGTTCTTAGTTAAGCAAAGCAGTATCTCAGTTAAATGAGCAAACCCAACAAAACAGTAGGGTTACTGTTTTTTTGACCGAAGAGGCTTCAATCAGTTTTCAGATCAACTGAAGCCCTCCTCAGCTAACCAAAGGAGCCCCTTGGTTAACCGAGGAACCCAAAACAAAGAACAATAAACTATGAGATCAAAAGTAGCTTTGGTTGGTCAACATACCAATCAAATCCCTCCTCGGTTGACCAAAGACGACCCAAAAAAGCAGAAATTAAATTTTTTATTTTAATTAAATATGTGCCCTTTTATATGATTTCAAGAGTACATGGCATAATTTAATTAATTATTTACAATTTTTTTTGTAAGAATTAATTATTTACAAGTGTCTATGAAATTAACATGTAAATTAAATACAAGTTGAAATTATTTAATTTCCTAGTTGGATTTTTCATATTGGGGATTAAAAGTGGTATTAATTTTCTATTGAATTCGTGATGATTATACATTATGGTCTATGGTCTGGTGTATTTTTGATCTAATAGATAAGGGATTAATATTATTGTTTAATCCTAGAATAAGGATGTAAAATCAATTATGTATGTATATGAGATGTTAATTACATATGCAATTTTAATTGTGGTGATATGACTTCTAAGAGTATAGTAAATGACCTAAACAAATGGGAGAAATTGGATTAGTAATAACTATGACAACTAGCATAGGAAAATCCAATATCTCCTTGATGAATCTGAGGCCCTTGAGACTTTGAGCCATAGCCTAACCTACCCTAATGAGGGAACCACTTTCCAACACCTTAGAGATATGGAGGCCTATCGGGATTGGGCCAAGAACGATCATTTTGCACATTTTACTATGCTGAGCAGCATGCACAATGATTTTATTGGCGAATTCGAGACCTACCAAACTGCACAAGAAATGTGAAACACATTGAAACTAGTTTTTGCTTGTACCTTAGCTACCAGATTGCGTGCACTGAAATGTGAGACCGACAAGATGGCTCCCAGCATCAGTATGGTTGAGCATCTTAGGAAGATGTCATCAATGATACGTAATCTGAAAGCTGGTGGGAACAGCCTGACTGATGAGCAGCAGATTCTTGTTGTTTTGAGATCCCTACTTGATTCGTGGGAGCACATGAAGCTCACCATGACACAAAATGAGAACATTAAAACGTTCACTGATTTGGCGCGTCATCTTGAACTTGAGGTAGAGCATCAGACTGCAAGGTCTAACAGGACTACACTCTTAGATGAAGTGCAAGACATCTAGGACTAGGTGCAAGCGCAAGGGTAAGGTGTCCCCATCAGGGGAAAAGAGCTAAGACAACATCTAAGGTAGGCACAGGTACCAAGTGCCCTTGAGGGAAACGTGGAGGAAAAAGAGACATGTTCAAAGTGATCTGTTATAGCTGTGACAAGTTCGAACACTTCTCTCGTGATTGCACTGAGCAAAAGCAAGTACAAACTAACCCAACCTCTAGCTTATGTTGCATGGTTTGCATTGATGTGTTGTATGCTCATTCTAGTCCTGATTGGATTGCATATTCTGGAGCGAACAGACATATAGCCAGAGACAGAGATGAGTTCATGGACTACAGACAGATACCAGCTAAGAGTCAGAAAGTATACATCGGAAACAATAACAGCATGTATGTGCTTTGAGTTGTCACATACCTGCTGAAGACACGAGAGACCCGCGCACTGATGCTTCAGGATGTACTCTATGTACCCACCATTCATCGAAGTCTCATATCAGTAGTAGAGTTATTTAGATTAGCTTTTTCTGTTATTTTCAATAGAGATTGTCTTCCCATTTCTTTAGAGTTGGTTTTATATGGTAGAGGATTCATTTCTGATGGATTGTTCAAATTGGATATTGATTATTCAAGTAATGAAAATTTGATTTCTTATTTGACTTCCAATAATGATGATGTTATTATTTTTGATTTATTGAGATGGCATGCTAGAATAGGCCATATAGGGCTAGCGATGATGAATTGATTGGCTCGAGCAGGTCTATTAGGATCACTTGCCAAGGTTCAGTTACTTATGTGTGAGCAATGTTTGGCCAGTAAGTCATGTAGAAAACCATTCGGTAAGGCAATAAGAGTGTATGTTCCTTTAAAGTTACTCTATTCTGACATATATGTACCAATCAATGTTAGGACCCGCCATGGAGAGTCCTATTTCATTACAATTATAAATGATTACATGAGATATGGTTATGTTTACTTGATTTCCCACAAGTCAGAAACATTAGATTGCTTTAGACATTTCATGGCAGAATTCGAGAACCAATTAGATCGACACAGTTGGTATCTCCGTATCGATAGAGGACGTGAATATTTGTCGGATTTATTCCAAGATTTATGTGAAGAAAAAGGAATCCATAAGAAATTGACGATCCCTGGTACACCTCAACATAATGATGTTGTACAGAGAATGAATGGTACCTTGTTAGACATGGTGAGGTCGATGATAACGCATGTGAACCTACCCATTAGCTTTTGGGGAGACACACTGATGACTACAGTCTACATCCTAAATCATGTCCCTACGAAGTCAATTCCTAGCACATCATAGTAGTAATGAATAGCTCATGTTCATGTGCCTTCCCACCAGAGGGGAAAGCTAGACAAGATGGCCATTAAGTGCATTTTTGTTAGATACTAAGAAGACTTTAAGATCTATGTTTTTTTCTATGAAAAGACTGATAGGGTATAACACAGATTGAATCACGTGACGTGATGTGGATTTCATCGATGATGATTTTCCAAACAGGAAGAGATTTGAGATGAATCTAGAGCTATTCGAGATGAATGAGCCTGATTTGGGATCAATGGAGATCACCTCATATTCAAACACCATTGAGAACGTAGGTTATCAATAGGATCCTTCAAATTCTAGGAATGTTGAGGATAGTGGGAGTGGATTACTGCCTAGTGGGAGTGTCCTAGATGACATGAATTCCAGTAATCCCATGCGTATGAGTGGTTGTGGACAAATTTCTCATCGTTGTTTTATGATTGATGATGAGTCGTTCATGACTGCCACGCTAGAAGATGATGAGCCTAGTTCATACCAAAAGGCGTCATCATCACCTACTTCCCATAAGTGGATGACTACTCTGCAAGATGAGATGACTTTCACGGAGAAGAATCAAGCCTGGGAACTTGTTGACCTTCCCCTTAGGTGTAGGACCATTGGAAACAAGTGGGTTCTAAAGGTCAAGCGCAAAACAAATAAAGTGTAGAGATACAAGGCCTGTCTCATGGTGAAGGGTTACAGCTAGAGAGAGGGTGTTAACTGTGAGGAGACATTCTCACCAGCAGTGAGATTTGTCTCCATTCGCCTCATTCTAGGTATTATCCCATACTTAGATTTTTAACTCTATCATATGGATCTCAAAATTTAGTTTCTCAATGGAGAACTGAATAATGAAGATCTATATGGATCAGCCTGAGGGGTAGAGTGGTATGAGCACAGAGTTTATAGACTCAAACACTCCATGTACAACTTGAAATAGTCATCTAGACAATGGTATCATCGATTTCATTGAGCCGTTATAGAGTTTGACTTCACGATGATTGAGGAAGACCATTGTGTTTATGTTGGACACCATGGTAGGAGCTTCCTTAACTAACTTATTAAGATCACTTTGTAAAGGATTTGAATGACTTTTAGTAACTGATATATTGTTTTTGAATAATTTTTAATATAAATCAAAGTATTTTATAAATACATTAAATACTTTTATATAGCAAATATCGGATGCTCGGCGGGTGCCTATTAAAACTTGGATATTTTCGGTTCGATTCTGAGACTAATGGTGAACAACTCATGAACCAATTAGCCCTGGAACCGTTCTACATAATAATTTTTTATTATGGGAATAGTTGGACCCGTCCTGAACCCAAACTGTTGACACCCCTACTTGCAACTCAATCAAGCAAGCAGTGCCAAGGCAAGACAACTAATACCTCCTTTGCGCCTCTCGGGATTATGGCCTTGCACGATAATAATGATTTATGTTTCTTGTGTTCAGTTTGTTGCGGATCTCATTATTCAAGGCTTGCAGACGTGGAATTCTTCACTAGTTTACAGTCTATGGCCAATTGAAAGTGCTGAATTAATATTAGCAATCCCTATTGCTAAGCACTCTGATTGTGAAACAATGGTATGGAAAGGCACACGAATGGGTAAGTTTTCTGTGGCTTCGGCATATAACTTTATACATCTCAACTTTTTTCCTAGAGAAGTTGATAGCTTCTAGCTTAAATTATGGCACCTTCACGTTCCCCAAAATATAAGATTATTTATCTAGAAGTGTACGCATAATGCTCTTCCCACTTATGACCTTTTAAGTCATCGATTGTTAATTCCTTCTACTAACTTGTTTATTTAATTCTCACCATGAGCTTCCCACTCATCTGTTTCTAGACTGTCCCTTTGCTAGGGCCATTTGGTTTGGATATCTTGGTGGGGATTGAAATTTTTCCTTACAGGGTACCCCACGTTTGTGTCTTGAAGAGGCCTTTCATACAAATGCATCTACGAATCTAGCTCACATTATTGATCTTCCATCACTGTGTGAAAACTTTATATGGGATATCTGGCTAGCCCGCAATAAGGAAATCTTTGAAGGTACTTCTCCATCAATCTCTAACACTTTGGTTGTCTTACTGGAGCATCAAGAGAATTCAAAAGTACTACTCGGAGTTGCGAACAAAGCTCGTAACACATCAACCAGAATCAAAATTTCATATGATGGATTTCTCCTCAAATGGGCTATACCAAAATAAATTTTGACGGTGCAATTAAAGGATTTCCTGGAGCAGATGGGGCAGATGCTTTATGCCGTGATGAAGCAGCAACCATCCTATGTGGTATAACTTTTTATTTGGGAAAATCATAAATTTTGATTGTCGAAGCAACTACATGTTTGGAAGGGCTGAAGCTTGCGGCATCTAGAGCATTTAAGAACATGATACTTGAAGGTGAGGCTATAGCTAACATAGACATATCAGTTGGGTCTTGTACTTGGATCAATTCACCTCCTGAAGAATTCCTAACTTGTACTTGGATCAATTCACCTCCTGAAGAATTGAATCTGGTTTTACACGAAGATAGATTGGGTAAAATAACCTCTCGGTTTATTTCATGTAATACCCCTTCTGGGGTTAATTGTGTATTGAGAACCAAAAATCCTAACCCGAAAATCGAACTGAAATTATAATTTTGCTTCAGTCTGGTTCGGGTTAGTACAAATTAATTATTTAACTAGACAAATTAACAAGGGGTTTTGTCTTTTTTGCTACAGAGGAAGAGGAAGAAGACGAACCAGAGATAGGGGAAGAGAAAGAAAGGAAAAGAAATAAGAAGAGAGAGAGAGAGAGAGAGAGAGAGATGGGAGACGGAGTAGGATAGA
>JAUPMG010074957.1:0-13036 GCA_031762675.1 Pachysandra terminalis
TATATATATATATAGTGATCAGTATGTGAAATGTTAAGAGTTAGATAACATTTCACATGGTGATCAGTTGAAAACAAGTCATAAAAAAGGATACTGTTAACTCCAAAACTAGAAATGCTAATTACCTTTTAACACCTACGAGGGATATTTTAATCTAAGGTTTAAAACACCAAAAACAGTCCTTTGTGTAGCAAGATCTTATTGTATGAGAATCGTGGAATTTGAGCCCTGGGGTTAAGCCTCAAGGTGTTTTTTGCAGGCCCTGCCTTGAGGCCTGACCCTCACAATCCTTCTACAAAACTACATCAGATATTGATATCTGCATTTTGCACCACAATACATATCACATAACAGTTAAGCTTCTCTTTTCTGTTGAAAAATTGGAAATTGGAAAATAGGAGCAAAAGTTAATAAGAACATAGTAAAAATACATGTATGACCAATATGAAATACTTATTTTATCAACTCAGATGTCGCTGACTCTAAACAGTTGTACAAATTCAATTAAAACGATGAAGAGGCCAAACCTGCACAGACAGGGATGGAATCAATTCAGTCAGCATTGGCTCTATGAAGTCAGAGTTGAATCTTTGTGTTGGCTTTCCCGATTCAAGAAGAAGAATTCGAGGGAGTGAAGCGGTTTTCTAATTAGTGAGCTGGTTTTCCAAAGTCAAATTGCCAAATTTCCGAAGATTGCGACATGGTCCAACTTTCAGAACTCTGAACTTACTGTAGGAGCTGACAGGAAAATGCCCCGGTTTGAGATGAACCTACACAAGATCCCCTACTTCAAACAGTTGTTCTAGATGATATTGCACCACAGATTGACCAATTACTGGTAAAGGAAGGAAAGTTGAGCCTTTGCCCGATACTGGAGATAGAAGAGGCAGAATTGACCAAGCAAGAGATAAGCACACGATTGAATCTCGAAGCCGCTCTATCTTTGAAACTTTCTAGCTACTGACCCCATCGAGGACCCTTCCAGCCAAACCATCAAAGGAGGTAGAATGCCGACAGAGAATGGGAATAGGGGGTCGTAATGGAAGTAAATGACTGATATATAGTATGGAAATGGTTTGTCGGGAGCAAAACTGGTAGACACTCATAAAATTCCTAATCTTAAGGTAGATACTTAAAATTAGTGGGTAAGCAGATCTAGTTGAGATTGAATCAGTTACACATAACTATCGTAAATGTTCCATTTATAGTACAAATGATTATCTAGACATGTTCAGCTATTTAGATACTGACTTGGAAGGGTATCAATTAAATAGAATGCCAATAAGCCAAAACAGGGTGTTCTACCTTTCTTGGTGGAAATTTAGTAACCTGGAGAAGTAAAAAACAAAAACAGTGGCCAAAATCAGGTGTTAGGCAGGACTTAAAGCAAGGGCACAGACAATCGACGAGTCAATGTGGTAACGAACTGTTATACAGGAAATAGGTCATATGGCTAAGGAGTCTGAAAAATCAAGATGCCGTTTTCAGCCAGTGATCCTGTCTTCTATGAAAGGACTAAGCATATAAAGATTTACTTCATTCTATGTATGGTCAGGGGTGAGAATATATCTACTCCATACGTGACATTAGAAGGTCAATTGCTTGATTCATTTACCAAGGCATTTAGTCATGATCGGTTTCAGTTTAAGTATGAGTCGTAAGAAATTTTAGTCTTCAATATATTTATATAAATAATTTTAATAGAGGTCAGGTCAACTCTGTGCAACTCTCTCCCTTCTCTGGAATCTTTTCTCCACTTTCCTCTTCCTGTCGTCTTTCTTCATTTCTTATAGGTGCTGTTTATGCCAAGATATTGAAGTAAAACAGAAAAGAAGGGTATAAAAGAGAAAGAATGCGAAAAGAAAAAAAGATAATAAATAGGATAAAAAAGCACGATATCAACACTTTGATACCATGTTATAAAACTCAAGTGACCAGACAGGGAGCAAGAGTGAGGGAGCAAAAGCATGAAAGTGTCAAACTTTGATATCTCAAAGGATTAAGAGCATCTGCAGAGTGCATATATAAATATGGTTTAATTCTTCGAGATATCTTATTTTACTCTTGTAAAAAATTATGGTAGTTTAAACGTTAAGAACAGTTTATTTAATTATTTTGCTAGTCAACAAGATAGTTATTTACTTTATAAATAGATAGTGAGAATAATATTAAAAAAGAAATTATAAGATAATTATTTATTCCATAAGTAATGAGTGACAACATTATAAGGAGAAAAAACTGTTTATAGGTGGTAGAAATTTTCTTTATAGATTTCAGACAAAGGGCTAACATGTATTTTCTAATAAAGCAAACAGGGAATTGTATTCGGACAAGAGGGTGACAACAGTTGCACTTGTACTTCCTGGATCGTGTTGACTCTCAAATTTGTTATTTGCATTAGAGATCAAAAAGACCCGAATACCCCAGTGGCATATACATAATTAATATATGCGTGTATATATGCATGTACACACACACATACACACATATATGTGTGTGTGTGTGTGTGTGTGTGTATAACATTTAGAGAGTTTAGGTACATAGCTATTATACAATTTCTCCTCTGCGGTGGTGTGACCATTTATCTTAAGAACCTGAGGAAGTGAGTATTAAATTGATAAAAAAAAGAAGAAGAAGAAGAAGAAGTAAGCATTAAGAATGCACATGGTTGTGCATTTAGTATTGCAGATAACACCTACAACAGCTGCAAGATGATATATTCTGCCTACAAAGTAGAACAGTGATTGGAAACTCTAATCAAAATGAAACAGGACTATAAAAATAGGATCAGGCAAACCCACAGCAACACTATTTTCGAGCTACTCAACAATCTAGAAAAGAACTTAAAAAACGTCTGGTTAACCCAAACGAACACCAAGTTCCAGCTATTCAGCAATCTCTAGAAGAACTTAAAAAATGACATCATTATTAATTTCAAACTTTAGAGGTGTCTACAGCCATTAAACCTATTAAAGTTTTGGCATAAAAGTCAACTCCAAATTTAATGGAAAGTTTTCCCTACTGAAACTTCTATTACCCAAAAAAATCTATTTTAACAGTTTCTTATGAATCCTACTTTAAGAAAAAAAACTATTTTAGCTAAGAACTTCTGGAGTCCTGAATTACAACATTCAGAGAACAAGCTCTTCATAGGCTCAATCAGAGTACATGATTCTCCCCAAGCTAGAAGAACACCTATGAGATCTTTCGGTAGTCTGGAGGATATTATTCAGCATTGGTATTCTGCAGGTTACCATCAGTAGCCAAGAGTTTACAAACTTGGCAAGCCTTTTCTACTTGACCAAATATCACTTTATAGTATTTGGAAATTTGTTCTTGTTAATTTTAACGACTTGTTTCAATTTCTTCTTTAGTCTTCTTTGTAATGGACTGCTTCAATATCACATCATCCTCTTAATTTTTCTTTGACTTAGACACCAAAGTCTCTGGACAATGAGATTAGAAGGAAGATCATTAGAGTTGAAAAGCCCAGCCCATTTGACTCCTTAAAACCCAGGTGTTAAGAAGAGGGGAACTAAAGCCATATAAACGGCACAGAAGAGAGATAGCTAGGAGATGTGGGACACATTCAACACACCTACCTGGACCACAACAGCCGGCCTCAACACCGGACACAATCCCAACCAAGCTCTAGGACAAATTCCCGCTCTGATACCAAGTTGAAAAGCCCAGTCCATACAACTCCTTAAAACCCAGGTATTAAGAAGAGGGGAACTAAAGCCTTATAAACTGCACAGAAAGGGGCAAAGCCAGGCAATGCGGGATACATTCCAACACACCCCCTAGACCACAATTGCCGGCCTCAACACCGGACTGCACCGGACACAAACCCAACCAAGCTCTGATACCAATTTGAAAAGCCCAGCCCACTTAACTCCTTAAAACCCAGGTATTAACTAATTGATTATTTTTCAGAATCTGAATCCGGTGTGAGGCCGGCTGTTGTGGTCCAAGGGTGTGTGTTGGAATTGTGCCCCACGTCGCCTGGCTTTGCCCCTTCTGTGTTGTTTATATGGCTTCAATGCCCCTCTCTTTAATACCTGGGTTTTAAGGAGTTGTATGGACTGGGCTTTTCAACTATTAGAAAGCCCACACTTTACCTCAACATGTCTTAAACTGAATGCCTCGTGTCATTCTTCTCAACTCCTTCTCCAACTTCTACTTCATCCTTGGCAAGATGCTCGTCATTGAAGACAATCATAGAATCAATGGCTATCATCACTTTGTCTTCCCTAAGGATCACATCCCCATCTACTGACCCCAAACATTTGGTTAAATAAACAGCAGTCCACGAACTAGTTATATGGCTTTCATGTCCGACTCTAGGCCCATCAGAATTTCAAAATCCTCTATACAGATTTTAGAAAATTTGCTCTGTTAAAGTTGACATTATTGAAATCACATCTCCATCTTCAACCCAAAGCAATAGGCATCACTCAGTTCCATTTAATGACAAAGGTTTAGCTGCTGTTAAGCATAAGAAACACAACGAATCTTAAAACAATTTCTGAAATTTTCCAATTTGGAAAAAATTTACAGTTATAACCATATTAGTTTCCATTGATAATTTAGATATCATCTATCTATGGCCAATTTATTATAACATTATAACTCAGTAAATGGGGTTTATATATTTCCCCATCTCACTACAAGGATATATTGCCGTATCAAGAAAGAATTTGAAATTTTGGATTGAATTAGATAAGCTATTATATATCTTTAGATCATTGTCATCTTTATATAACTCCCAGTTAGCTGTAATTCATCTTGCAAACTTCAGTTCCAGTTATGACAAAAATCCACCGATAATCGCCTGAGTGATCTATTATAATCAATAATACTACATGCAAGCAATTATATAGTTACATTACTATAAAGGAAATTTCGAATCAACAAATCATGCATTTTACTGTTTGCGAATCTGAGACTTACTACCGGTGCAAGGTATGACATTTATGATGATAGAAGTGCAGTAGTTGAAACACTTCAAGAAATTAATTCATGTGGGGACCTGGAGAAATATGCCTTTCCCATTTTCAGTGTTTGGTCGCAATTTTTATTTTATTTTTATTTTTGTTGTTGTTGTTGTACAGAACAAATTATCAAGTTGACAAGCTAGGAAATTTTGTAAACAAATGTTAACTTTCAGATGTATGAGTGCAGAGAGAAAAATTGCATGAAGAATGTAGTATTATCTGATTCAGAGGCTTTATAATCAATATAAACTACTAGATTTTGATAAGCATATCTAAAAAATTAAATGAATTGAAATTCAATTTACTAAAAATATTGCAAGAAAAAGCAAAAGTTAAGCCCCACCTTGGTTGTTTTCAGCAATGCTAATCCTTCAATTCCAGATGTCACGCTTAAGGCACCAGACTTTTTCACCGTTACTTCTGTTGTGTGTCTTTCAGATCCAAGTTTAAACCCTAATATCCAAAAGACAATTGCAAAGTTTACTAACTTTTTCCCAGCAAAGACATAGCACCTCAAAAACTGAGCATATTGACAGAATTGCAGTTCAGCATTGGAAGACCTAGCAGCAATGAATGTTTTGACAACACAGGAAAACAGTTACAATCTTCAGCAATGGTATAGAACATAACGTGTTTGATGTCTCATCCATTATATACTAACGCAATTATAGAGCATTATGAAAGCTTTCATCACTCGGACAAAAAACAAAATTGCATTATGTTGAGTTAAAAAGGGACTATATAGTATATTAGTTCCGTTCCCGAAGGAATGCCTACAATCACTGGAAACTTACTGGTTGAATATTATCAGGTATAAAGTGTATACAATGTGATAAGTGAGGTTAGTAATCAGAGTCATCAATCACAAGATCAGTTACTCGTTTTGTATAGTAGATAATGAAACTACATTACTAGAGAAAAGAAGAATATACAGAGGTAGGACCCCAAACATGGGCCTGAAAGAGGAGGGGGGAGTAGGAGCCAACAGAGAAAGGAGCAAGCACAAAAACTAGAAAAGTACAAGCAATCAAAGGAAATACGCCTAGAGGGTAACCCCCTCCCATCTACAAACTTCTCCTTCTTTGCAACATATCAGCGATGTTAATCTTATAAATTAGGATCCATGCAAATGCAATGCTATTAGATGGGATTCAGGATCCCCAAAGGCTTCTAGAAGAAATAGGAGGACTGGGAAGGTCCTGATCGCTACAGATAGCAGCAAAGAAAGATTTGGTAGATTCTAGACTAGATCAAAAACGAGAAGCAAGCTCCTCAAAGTCCGCTTGTCCAAGATCACGCCTAAGAGGTAGATTCCAGACTAGAGCATTCGTTGGAAGACCAGGTGAAAACCTCTGAAATTATGATATCAGTTACACATGGTAAATTTGTCAAAAGAATCAAAACGCTTGTGTAATGTACAAATTGGGGACGGACAGGAGTCAGGAGTAAAACACTTCATCCTGCTAAGACTATTCAGAGTAAGAACTGTAAAAAGTTGCAAGTCTAAGGAATTAAATCTCATCAGCCATCAAAGGTGCCTACAAGTAGTGACATGGAGAACAATGATTGCGAAAAAAAAAAAAAAAGAACTACCACCAAAGATGGGTACAGTAGCCAAATATGGGAGAGGGACAGTTACAATGTGGGATTTTTTCTAATCCTACGGAAATCTAGGAGAGCATATGATCTTAAAGTAGGAGGTTTATATACATTTGAAATATCCATCTTGAGGTCAAGCATTAAATTTATGATCTTAAAGTTTTGAATTTAGTCCAAGTAACAATTTAATGTATATGTGTGGTAAGTTCTTTTATTATGCATTTATGAAAGAGATCATTGCTGTCCTTTTGTACATAAGCAATGATTATTCTATTTTATAAAAAATCCTTTTTTTTCTTTAATAGTGTTAAATCTTGGAGGATACTCATCCATATTGTTGAGCTGTATCCAGATCAGCAACCATCTAGCTATGATCCTAATATGAAACATGGTATTTAATTTTAATATAGTGTTAAATCTTGGATGATCCCTATCCAGATTGCTGAGCTTTATCAAGAATGGCTTCTACCTAGATATGTCAATGCCTAGTTGGGGATCACACAAGGATTCAGATTGCTTGATCCATTTGGAATGATCTTAGTTGACTCAACAATTCAAACAGAACACGTAATTTTTATAACGGGTCAAATGACCATGTTTGGAATCAAAGTCCTCTCCTCCATTCTCTTGTTTTGCACAACCATCTTCAATTATCTTACTTCTTCTCTTCCCCAAGTGCTGGAATATGCTGGAGATCACCAATTATATCTGGATGGTTGTTACCTTGCCTTTGATTTTAGCATATAGTATTGTTGTTGTTGATTGTATGTCTGACAGTGTTATTTCCTTACATGAGGGCATGTTTGTTACTAACATCTATATGAATGTGTTCCAACCATCAAACAAAAAATAAAAAAAAATTGTATTCCCTGTATTTATGGTGTTACTTGAAATGATCTATGTTGCTTTTTTTATGAACTCAATACAGCATGATACAGGATTACATTATTTCAGTAGATTTTTATGCTGTGAAATATTCACTTTTTTGACTGTTGGTTTCCTATGGGATTCTGCTTCTAATACTATGCTGTTTGACTCAAATCCTTAGCTACTAAGAGAGTATTATGCCACCAATTGTTTTCAATACTAGTGTATTTCAACGAAAATAAAGAAAAAAAGCTTCAAACAAGGGTGCAGTCAAAAGGTGGGACAAAAGACATCAGAGGTTGAACACAGAATACTTTTTCTTGATAAGAAAAATAAATTATGAACATAAAGCTAAAGCATTTTTCTTTATAAAAAAAAAAACAATACACTGACCATGATCATGTGGTTGACCATCTATATATACTCGTTCCCATGGCTTTTCCACTATCTTGACTGTTGCAGCTGTAACCTACACCAGAAAGCATAAGAATCATGCCTGTCACAAGGTATGCAATAATGCCATACCAAGGGGGAATTAAAAGTATAAGATGTCAGAAAAGCCAACACAGGAAAAAGATACATTCACATGTTTTGGAATTCATAATATTCTTATTCAAGTATGAACTTCCCACAAAACAACAGTTTATAAAGATTTGTTCATGGCAGCCTGCCCAGTCGTCTAGGTGATATATATATATATATATATATATATATATATATATATATATCAAATGTTTATTGAGATTTGTACATGGCAGCTTGCCCAGTCATCTAGTTGACCAATGTGTTGCCTATCCTCATCAGAGCTTTAACAATTATAGCTGATCCATGAATTTTAATTTCTTCAAGACTTGGTGAAATTTAAAGAAGTTCCCCTAATATATCCTTTTCAAAGGACACTAAAATTTCCCTTGCATCAATAATCCTCTATATTGAACTTTTTCTGTATAATCTTTTACTATAAATATTGCAAAGCAAAATTTCCCCTCAAATTTCCCTGTTTCAAAGCTGCAAAATTTTAAACATAATAGGAATTTGAAACCACGAGTCAATTCACCATTCCGAATCTCATTCATGCTCATGATATCGATCCTAATTCTTTCTAGTGTGTTCCACTTACAATGATCCCCGTCTTCCTATTTCCATTCATAAAATCACTGTTTTCTTTTACTACTACAAACAATAACAGCGAAATAGAGACCCTGATTTCCATAAATGCAAAATCTAAACAAACACAAGGTTGTCCCGGTAGTTTTACTCCATAGAGAAAATATCTCTTGGCAGAAGAAATGGTGAAACAGAATCCATTTAGCATAACAAAAAACCATAAACCTTGGAATGATGATGATATATTTCAAACTTAATGGTAGATACCTGCTGATAAAAGGAAGTGAAGTGCTTCCCAAGTTCAACTGCAAAGTCTTCCACTGAAAGGAGTTCTGAGCATTCCTTTGTTTTTGCATAGACCTGTGAGAGATCAACCATTTTACATCAGATTATTAAAAAAGAAACAAGATCCTGAATTCCAAGATAAAACAATATCAAAGGGGTTCAACGCTCAAAACTACTATCTGACTTCAGATTCTTCATTATTCATCCATGAAAAAAAATCATTTCAGATTTTCACATAATTTCAAGTTCACAGCAGCAACATTTGCAGGTAAGTCAGATGCTAAACACCACAAACAATTTTGAAATCCTTATTGCATCAGAACAAGCACTATATTTTGAACCTGATGAGGACACAAAAGATCAGTCTACATGATAGTAGCTGGCGTAATTGATCGAGAAGCCAACATAAGTAATCGTATATGAGGATATATCTGCAAGAGTTTCAAGTTGACACTCGACACTGACTTGTACATCTACTTTTGGATATATGGGAGCTTATTAACATTTATTAGTCTAAGAATGTATTGGATCGTCTAACGATTTATTTCTTTTTGTTTTAAACCACCCCAGCATCACTTGCTAAGATCTAAGAGGCCAGGAGAGAACTGAAAAGATACTCTTAAAGCACAAGACATTTCTGGTTCATAATTTCCCACAATTTTGATACTTGGTGAGGGAAGTGATAATAGTCTTTGGAGAGTCATAATTTTAAACAACTTGGGGACAACAGCAAACACTAAGTCAGCAACAAAAAAGACTGCAACGCCAACACCAACAACAAGAGAAGTGTCGAGAAAGGCATCTCTAAATTTTATGACAAGTTTGTCAAGGACTTCGAATCTAAAGCTCGGAGTTGTTGACAGATGAGATAGGAAGAGATACGGGGTGCAAACCCTTCCCTCATGTCATCTTTCCATGATTCTTACAAGGAAGCTGAAGACAAAGTGCTTATTGATAGGAACTATATAGACAGATAAGCAAGTATAGTTAGCTGTACAGTGTTAAGTATCGACCGATACAACTCGGGATCGGCTCGGGACAAGTCACAATCCCAAGCCAATCCCAAAAATTGCTAAAGCTCTCTGACTTGGTTCGAAACCGAGTCATATCGACGATCCATATTGGATACCCCTCAAAAATTTTATGATTTAAAAAAAAAAAAAAAAAAAATAGGAGGCCATGTTTGGATCGGCGATCCAACTTGGTATTGGACCGGGATGATCCCGGATCTGATACCGAGTTTAAACACTACGGTTAGCTGGAGCCTGAAATTTTGGTGGAAGTGTTTGGATGGGAAAGAACAACCAGCATGTTTAATGATAAGACCAGGATAACTTAATCCATGGGAGACAGAGTAGCTAGTAGGGTTGCTATTCAATTGTTCTTTATTATCAGAGACTCCCAAACAGTGCCTCATGACAGTATGTTCCATTAGATATGGCTTAAGCTACTCCATTTCTATCTTGGAAGCCTACTTTTTTTTTTATTTATCATAAATTAGACAAAATCATAGACTATCCATCAAAGCAAGAAACCCCTTCTGCTCAGTTCCATCCATACATGTTTTCTTCTGATATTTTCCTTGTTTTCTTAAAATCTCAAATGGAATAACCTCCTCTGCATTAAAAAAACAAAAAATTCTGTATAGTAGCAGATAAATCGGAAGATAAATAGAAAGAATAAAAGATGAGATAAATCTTCTCAAATATAAAAAAAAAAAAAAAAAAAGAAAAAAAAAAGGATCTTTATAGGAATTCAGAAGATTTTACTATGAAATCAAGAGTAAGGGATTAGGACAAAAACAAAAAGATTGTTTCTGTATGTATAATTGCAGATAAATCGGAAGAGAAATAGAAGGAATAAAAAGATGAGACAGAGCTCAAAATCTTACAGTGTTCTTCATGGTATCAGTAGCGACGATGCTCGAATTATCATCCCGGATATACGCCGGCATGCAATCGGAGAAGAGAGTGATATTCACGCTCCATTCGACGAACAAATGACGACCATCCTCCTTTCTCCAAACTCTAGCAACCCTTATCCTCCCCTTCCCGTGTGTCTGCTCAAATCCGAATCCGTCAACTCCATCCGCCATGACCGAGCTTCCTCAAAGCAACGAATAGATTACTTTTAGTTCTACACGAAAAGTAGATACCGAGAACAGAAGATAATACTATTCTACTTAAAAGTAGTTTTTGAAAACCTTGCCTAGCAACTTCCCTGTGAGACAGAGACAGATCTGAGGGTAAAACTGTAATTTTGTTCTCATTTAAATAATTTAAATGAGGGTAAAATTACAGTTTTGTTTAAATGGGTGAAAAATTACAGTTTTGCCCTCACCTCTGTCTATGTCTCACAGGAAAGTTGCTGGGCAACGGTTTTCAGGGAAACCGTTCCCGTATTTGTGTATTTTGTTAACGTGTGAGCCCACCAATACAAACACAAATATATTAGGTTAACATGAAAGTTAACACAATGGTTAACAGAGGATCTTGTCCTGTCAATATGTGGGACCCAATGGAGGACCTCTGTTAGCTTTTGTGTTAACTTTCATGGTTTTTTGTTTTTTTTTTACCTACTGTACTTGTGCATTTTGTTAACGTGAAAGGTAACACAATAGCTAACAGAGGATCCTCTCTCAAAAGATTTTGGAAAAATTACCCATATTTCTTACTTTATAGTAATTATTATCAAATTATATTTTGACTAAACTAAATTAGCTTTTAAGGATCAAAATATTTATATAATTACCTTTTGATCATGCTGTAGAGGATATATCCAATATTTTTATCATATTTATTTTTTTTTAAATTAAAAATACTTATTTTATCTTTAAGCTGTTTGTACACTTAAAATGTGCATCCCTTAGCACCACCACGACCACAATCCCACCACCACCACCACCACCCACCATTGGTGTGCAATGGTGGTGGTAGGGTTGGATGGGGGTGGGTGGTGGTGCTGGGGGTGGTAGTGTTAGGGTTATTGCACACTAAATATGAAATGATGCATACCAAGTTTGCAAAGGATTTAAAGATAGATTAGGATTTTCATTTTATTGAAACAATACGTATTGTAAAAATATGCGATATGTCCTTTGTAGGACAAAGAGTAATTTTATAAGTATTTTGATACTTAGAGTGGTAATTTAGTTTAGTCAATATAATAATAATTATTGTAAAATAGAGCATAAGGGCAATTTTCGTGAAGATCTTTTCAATTGGGGCTACCATTATATCTTCACACGAAATGTATGATATTACATATCCCTACTTGCTAGGATGTCAATTTCCGTGGGCTAGACCCATCTCTATCTTACAATAATTATATCCATCTTCATCGAAACCCAATGACCTGTGAATGTTTCCTAGTTTTTTTTGATCATGTAAGGAAAAGAATTCAATGCGGTGGCCCTGAACATTTGGAGAAATTCGTGATATCCTCAAGGTTGTTTGTTGTAATTCTCACGTAAATTAAAATATTTCGTTGGATTGGTTTAAAATCTGTTCTACTAGTCTGGCGATTGATCTCGTCAGTCCAGTCATTAATCTCATTGGTTCAGCGATCAGTCTGTTCTACTAGTCTCGCGATTGATCTTGTCAGTCCGGTCATTAATCTCATTGGTTCGGCGATCAGTCCAATGGTCTACTTTTTTTTTTTTTTTTTTTTTTAATTTAAAAATCTATGTTTTTTGGTATCGGTGTAAAGTCAATTTAAAAATTGATTTAATTCTATGATAATGTGACATCGGGCAAAGTTAATTATGTAATTATATGTTTCATGATTCAAAATCATGAATAAGGAATGTATATTTAAAATTCTGAATCTCTCCAAAAGCCCATTCTTGTTGGACAAATATTTTCAAAGTAATATATTTTAAAAGTCCGTTTTGGGAGAATCACCTCGAAATCAATATTACATTTTGAGACCATACATAAGATAGACCTCAAATCATATTCTCGAAAAAAAACCTTCGAAACATTCAATAATTATTTCATAAAAATTAACTTTAGGATTAGCCATCTAAAGAGGGCCAATTCGTCATCATATATATATATCTCGTAATAATGCAACGAGATAGTATAACAACCTGAAAATTTCTAAAGATAATTAACTTATATCTTAGGATAAGATGGCAATTAGTGAGATTAATATTTTAATCTCAATTGATAGTTTAGAGT
>JAUPMG010074968.1:0-13035 GCA_031762675.1 Pachysandra terminalis
CTGGAATTCAATGTGGGTGATCATGTGTTTCTGAAAGTATCACCGATGAAGGATGTGATGAGGTTTGGAAAGAAAGGTTAGCTTGTAGGAAATGATGAGATTTGAACCATTCCAAATCATGGAGAAGATCAGAAAGGTGGCATATAGGGTGGCTCTACCTATGCAGCTATCATCCGTACATAATGTATTCCATGTGTCTGTGCTACAGAAGTACGAACCCAACTCGTCACATATTGTCGATTGGAGTGAATTGCAGTTGAGGGAGGACGTGTCTTACAGAGAACAACCTATACTGATTCTGGATTGGAAGGAATAGGTCTTGCGTACTAAGACCATTCCCTTGGTGAAAGTTCAGTGGAGACATCATGACATGACTGAAGCTTCTTGGGAATTAGAATCAGAGATTCGGAAGCAGTATCCTCATCTGTTCTTGAACTAAGCTGCGTAGTTTCGAGAAGGAAATTCTATTAAGGGGAATAGATTGTAATAACCCGAACCCTTAAAAAGAATTAATATTTTAATTTTCTAGTTTATAGTTGAATTAATACAAGTTTATGGGTATATTTATACTTACCTTATCTTGGTTTAGGGGCTAATGTGTTATTACCTTCACAAAGGGGTGATAACTGAAATTTAGAAACTTTATTCAATTAGCTAAAAACGTAAACAACAAATTTCCTTATAATAGCCAAAACGTAGGCAGTAAGGAATGGCATTGGAAATTTACAAAGAATAAAACTAAGTATACTAACCACCTAAGCTAAACTAAGCAACCATAGTAATTCAACATGGGAAAAAGAAAGAAAACCTTTGTCTTAAGAACACAAATGGGACGGCTAGGAAAGTAGCTGAGTCCATTGAGTGGTTTCTGCAAAGAAGAAAGAAGGAAGGGAGAAGATTGATAAGGAAGAAGGAAGAAGGAAGATTTATTCCAGAAATTCTGAGAAAATACCAAGTAGCTTATCCGGTCTTTTACAATGATCATGTGATTAAAGTTTATTAGTTTACTATTGATTTGGTCTTTGAACATGATTTATCAAACTTATATGTTGATTTCCATGATTTGTGAGTAGTATGATTTTCAGAAAATGGATTACATAGTTATATTAGAAATTGGACTGTTTATGTTTGACTTTCATGAATTAATTTGATGTTATGAATTAAATGAATATTTTGATGATAATTATCATATATGGTTCTGTTTTTAATGTTAGTATTTTTTTAAGTGATTTCGTATGTGAATTGGATGCACGAAACATCTTTTCTGCATTCTAGAAAAATTACAGAGCATATGCTAACCTGAACCATCGATTATAGAACACATGAAAATAAATTTCATAATTTATTTTATATTTTCTATAGATTCTCCTACTCGTTAGGAACACAACCAAACTAGTTTGAACTGATTTCATGGAGAATTGATCAAGTTATGATTTATTTACTGAACCTGTGTTAATACCAGAAACCCAGAAAAAATAAAGCCTATAAACTTTTGTGTTCATTAAGTAAAACACGGTTTCTAAATAGTTTTATATATTTTTTGGATATTTTTCCTATATTCCTCTTTGAGTTGTGATTCTAACAAAACAAGTTTTAGGCGCTTCCGATGTGCATTTAAAAAGATATAGCCAAAATAGTACCCGAAAGTCAAAGCTGAGAAACACTGTTTATGGGCAGTGCGATTGAGCGCAATTCCTGTGGGATCGAGCGCAAATGCATAGAACACCACTTTTTGACAGAACTAAATCAAATTGTAACCATTTTTCAAGGACACGGAGAATTGGGATTACCCACTTATCGTAATGGATGTATTTTCCACTTATACTTAGTGGATGCGATTTCCCACTTATCATAGTGGATGGATTTCCCACTTATGTGAATGGATTACCCACTGATGTGGATGGGTTTACCCACCCGTGAGATAGAGGGATGATCAGAACTAGTATCTAATTACTGATTTGTTAATGGGAATACCTATGATGTATTTCATTGGATTACTTGTGTGTATGGGCGCGTAAGTAGCTTTCACAGGAACTTATCATTGGTATATCCAAAGCATCATAAGAATGCTTATGAGGTATTCCATTGGATTACTTGCGTGTATGGGCACGTAAGTAGCTTTCACGGGATTACATCATTTGGATTCCTTAGGATAGGCATTCATGTTATGATTGTTGAAATGTTAAGGTGTTCCTTGGAAGAAAAGGAGTTTGGGTTGCCTATTTTCCCGTAGGCTGAAAGTCCTACAAAAGATAGAAGATTGTGGTTGTTGAACCTTGGGTTAGCGCCCGGATCAGCACGAGGG
The DNA here is from genome assembly GCA_031762675.1 of Pachysandra terminalis. Taxonomy (NCBI): domain Eukaryota; kingdom Viridiplantae; phylum Streptophyta; class Magnoliopsida; order Buxales; family Buxaceae; genus Pachysandra; species Pachysandra terminalis. The sequence continues at coordinate 2,306 of JAUPMG010074968.1, forward strand.
GCTTGCCGGTTGTTCCTGGAACACATGTTCCGAACTAGATATCCAAAGGACACTTAGCCCAACATCTGATCATAGGTACATTACTTGCATATCATATTGTGTTCACTGGATGAGCATCTTAGAGCATTGTATTTCACATTCATGTCCATCATATTATATCATATCATTGATTATATTGTTTATTGTATTACTGGTTTATCGGACGATTTTATAATCATATTATCAATGTATGTTAATTGGATCATGCTTGCTAAGTAATTCATACTCATGAGTTTTTCATGACTGCAGATTGATGTAGTACCTATAGACGAGGAGACTTGAACATGTGATTTCAGATGGACTTCAGCATTTTCTTGTTTGATTTAGACATTATGGTTATTTTGTTTGGATGTACGGCTCTTCTGAAGCCTCTGATGTTATTAAGTTGCATACTCTGATGTAATAGTTTAGTAATTACTTCCACTTTTGTTACTCTGACTTTTATGAATTAAATTGAGGGCTTTCTCATACCTTGTTCGTTATGATATCCGCAGTCCAGAAATGGATCCCAAAGGTTGCACCTAATGAACCATGCCTTCCCACCTAGGGATGTAAGCCATGGGATCTGGGGCGTGACATAGGGTACCACTACTTCTGAAAAGTTTGAAAGTGCATCTTATGGATGAAAATTAGGATTAGTATATTGGATTACCTTGTCTTTGAAAGACATGATAATCAAAGACATAAAATCAACTATAAAATTAATAGTGGAACTAAAACAAATTATTTTCCAAAAATTGGAGACAATGCAATTGCAAATGCATTGAATCGAATTCCTTGAAAATAAATAGGAGTTAGAAAGGTATACAAATAAAGGAATAAGTAAGGAAAACCTAAGTGAATAAAATATTTACTTATAGTAGTGAGTAAGATTTAGATGATATGACTAAGATTGAATTGAACAATAACAAATAGTGATGACTCTTGAGAGAAAACATATTACAATTGAATATGAAACAAGAACGGATGTAGTTATCACTATGTAATATACAAAATAAATTATCTTCATATGAACTAAATGTGAAATTTAATATAGTATAAATAATGCATGTTACAGGAAAACAAAAGGTGTGAATGTAAGGAAATAACAATATTGAATTACAAATAAGTGCACTGTGTAAGTATAGTGTATGATGAGTAGTGTAGGTGCAACATAAGTATGTTTAAGACATTAGCAGTACGGGTATGCCTAGAGTGTCAATTATTTATGTTTTGTGTGAGGTCCTTGGTGACCAAGTGATAAGTGTAGGTTTTCTTGATGTGATTTTATGGTTAGGCTATGCCTAACAACTATACATTTTATTCATTTTATCATCTTCATTCTTTATTTGCGTTCGAGCATTATGCATCAGTTAATGGGACTTGTATGTTGGATGAGAGTACCATGAGTATCCATGTTTGTGATTGTGTTTGTATTTGAATGACTTGAAATTGAGATCTTGGATGGGTGAGCTTCCACTATGGGTGAAAGTCCCTAAAGGTAAGGCATGGTATGGGTGTATTCCACCGTGGGTGAAAGTTCCTAAAGGAAAGGTTTGGTATGGATGTATTCCATCATGGGTGAGAGTCCTTAAAGGAAGGCCTGGTTACAGGTGAGCATCCACCGTGGGTGCAAGTCTCTAAACGGCATATGAATATACTGGTTTATTCCACGATGAGTGCAAGTCTCTTAAGGAATAGGAATAGTGGCTTTCCTTTGGGAGTACAAGTCCCTAAAAGAAAGGGTTACTGATACATGTGTGTTTTCACCGTGGGTGAAAGTCCCTAAAGGAATGGTAGAAGTGGCTTCCTCCGTGGGTGAAAGTCCCTAAACGTATAGCGTGTTACTGGTGTATTCCACCATGAGTGAAAGTCTCTTAAGGAATAGGAATACTGCGTCTACCGTGGGTGCAAGTCCCTAAAAGGATGGGTTGTATGGTCGTGAGTTGAAATGTACACATAATTGGGCTAGGTGTAACGGCCCGGAAAATTTCGTTAATCTAGAAAGGGTGTTTTAGTCAATTTTCAGGCGAGTGAGGTTGGACTAGTGAGTTTTTAGAATTAGATGATAATAGCTTGAGACTTGGGTTAGATCACCGATTAAGTGAAAAGCCAGGTTGTGCAGACCAAACAGGACCTTAACTTGAGTTGAGGAGTATAAATACTCCCTTTTGTCTCATAACCCTAATTTTCTTTGGCTGAGATTGAGAGAGGGAGAAACCCTAAGGTTTGAGAGGGTTTTCATCATCAAGGCAAGGAGGAAGAAGGATCTTGGTGCATGAGGAATCGAAGGGGACGCGACAACAACGATGGAGTGCGTGGAAATACCCAACAACGATGGACGCGACATCGAATCAATGCAAGTAGTCTTACAATTTCTTGGGTATTTGAGCAAAAACCCAAATACCAATTCCTATAGAACTATTCTTCATGTTATATGTGATTATGGTTAGTGATAATCATGCATTACTGTAGCATAATCATAAAAATCTGAGATTTAGGTCAAAAATCTTAAATTAGGGTTCGTAATGTTAATCTAGCATATTTGTACTTTAATTTCTTGTATGAATGGTTTTGAATGCCTTGTTATTGGTTAAAAGGTTCTTAGGAATGCATTTGAACTTAGTTGATGTTTTGGTTTGAGTTGGAGTTACAATGGAGAAGCTTTGGAGTAATTCGGAACTCAGAATCGCATCTATCAGCGGGTTCGTCAGTCCACCGACGAGATGAACTTGGAACTCTTGGTCGGCGGGTTTGTCGGTCCATCGATAGGAACCACCAACGAAATAGGTGCAGGGTTGGTTTCTATCGGTGGGTTAATCAGTCCACCGACAGGGGGGTTATTGGCACCGACCAGGTATATTGTGGCCTTCAGGGCCCAGTTTCTTCAACACTTGTCCTCAAGACAGCGTGGCTTTCAGACAACATCTTATGTTTCTTCAGCACTTGTCATTAGGACAGTGTGGCTTTTAGACAGCACAAGTTCCATGACAGTGTGGCTTTCAGACAACATCTTATTTACATAAATGATATTTAAGTAAATGTCCTCGTATTTTTATTCTCCATTTACTTAAGATATTACATGTAAATAATCAAGCACCCCCCATTTGGATTCAATAAAAAATACTTTCAAGCCCTAATTCTGATTGTAAAAAAAGTCAACTCTTTGATTTTAGTACAAAATTTCGGTTTTCAGGATTTTGTCGAAAAGACCATTTTTGAGTTGGAACATTTTTAGCCAACCTTTGAAGCCCTAGATATTTGTAAAATTTAGTTAGATCATAATTAAGTTAAATACCAAAAGACCGGTAGGAAAAGTGGCATACTCTTGACTTTAAAAATATTTTGATGAAAAGTCAACATTTTCAGACTTGGTCAATTTTCAGACTGCTACCACTTGTAACTGGCCTTTATGTTTATTTCGACATTTAAGTGCTAGGAGTATATTCAAATATTTAATTGTGAATAAAGATGAATGTTAGTGTGAGATTGCGCATGTTTATGAAACATATGATATGGTGATGAGAGGCAAATGATGTAAGACCTTGTATGAGCATGATTACCCTTGCATGACTTTTTCTGCACAGACATGAGATATGCATTATTGATGTTTATGTTCTTTACTACGCATAAGACATAATGTTGTGGAGTAAAGGTCAATGAGGTAAGTCCTTGAAACACTTGGTTATATATGTTCATTTCATTTTACATATAGCATGAGATTAGTATTATGTTGTCTATGGACAAGTATGAGTGTGAAGCATATGTATGATGACTCTTGAATGCTTCTAAGTGTAATAGACATGGAGATGCAAATCCATAATGTTTGATGATTTGAATGGTTGTGCCTATGTTGGACATCCGAGAAACTCATGATGATATTCAATCGGATTATCCGCGTGTATGGGCGCGTGGATAGTTTCTGTTGACGATCATCATTTGGTTCCTAATTAATGATGTTGTTTGCGCACTGCATTAGTTAAATCTGATTGAATCATAATGCTAAAGCCATGCATGTGACTTCATGGTCGGGATGAACAGCTTTGACTCAACCCCAAAGTGAGTTGGGAAGCTGCCTTGAGAGGCAAATTGAGGGTGAGGACCATAGATGTCCAATAGGCTCAGAGATAGGGTGAGGACCAGAGATGTCCAATAGGCCCAGAGGTAGGGTGAGGACCAGAGATGTCCAATAGACCCAGATGTTTATTTACTTATGGTTAACTGTTAAATGTTATGAATTGGGATGTGTTATGGATCGGCGAGGCATCTTAGGCCATAAACTCCTAGAGTGAGTTGTATGATGTTACAGTTCCGCATTGGCGAGGCATCCCAAGCCCGAAAAGGGACCATGGCTCCAAGAGTGAGTTGCATGGTGTTGCAGTCCGCATCGGCAAGGTATCCATAACCCGAAAGGGGCTATAACTCCTAGACTGAGTCTCATGGTGTTGTGTTCCGTATCAAGCATAAACATCCAGTTATCATAAAGGAAGCAGTAGCATGCATATCATGTGGTTGCGATTGCACTGATATTGTGAAAAATGGGAGACTTGACTCTCTTGAGAGTGAGCATGGAGCATACTGCATCATACTAGTATGTAGCTGTGAGTGGACTATCATGCATGATACAAAATTCCCATGAGTATGGATGAGAGAACTGCATAGTGTGCTGAATAAATTGTTATGATTGAGTAAATTGTTAGTGAATATTTAAGGATGTAACTAGTAGACATTAATGTAGAACTCAGATAACTATAAGATGATGACAGAAGAGTTAAGTGTATTCAACAAGAAGAATCATATGAATGTGAGAAAATGAATTGATAATCCAGCTAATTACTCATTATAAAAGTTATGAAATGAATTGATTAAATACATGTAGTGAACTATCATCATAATCATAAGCTGATTCACAATAGTTAAGAAAATAATGACATAGAGGTTGAGAACTATTATGTATTATCACAATCCACCTATATGGTATTCCATATTTATTACTAGATTGTGTTTCTGAGTAAATACCCGGCTATTGTGGGTTTACTTGCGGCTTTATAGCTTATCCTCGTTGATATATATCTTTTAGGCTACTGCTTACTCTGATTGTTAGTTGGTGGGCTTTGGTAGAAGCTTCAGCTTTGTAAATGGTAAGTAATGATCCTGGTAAGACATATCTAGTATATACATACTATTTAGATTTGTCTCTTGATTATTCACTTGTTTGTCACCTCCTGTGGAGAGGGTGAGAGTTGCGTCACCCGATTCTAGTAGGTGACCCCTTGAGGGGTATACCCTGGAATCGGGTCGTGACACTAGGCCTGGTTGCACCCTGCATTGCATTGCACTTCATTTCACTCCATGCTTGCATCATACCTTGCATTACATTGAACTTGTGTTTGAATTGACTGTGGTGCATATTCATTGTGACATGCTTGAATCGAATTGATTGTGATTGTGATTGGGTTGCATTGGTCGTAGCAAGGTGATACCTTGTGGTTGATTGGTCTTATCATGGTGGGACCATGTGGTGGAAAGTCCCTAAATGAAAGGTTTATATAGGTGGCTTCCTCCGTGGGTGCAAGTCCCTAAAAGAATGGTTATCTGAATATTGTTGTGAACATAGTTAGACTATGTATATGATATGTGATATGTATTTTGGTGGTTACTGGTGGTAGCATTGTGGGACCTTGTTGTTACTTGGCTGTAGCATGGTGAGACCATGTGGTGTTTGTTTATGTGTTTGATTGGTCGTAGCATGGTGGGACCATGTGGTATATGTTTATGTGTTGATTGGCCGTAGCATGGTGGGACCATGTAGTGTTGTTGTGGAACATAGTGAAACTATGTGACTGATGTAATCTTTGTTTTTGTGTCACATGGTGTGGTGTCACATGATGGGGTGTCACATGGTGGGACCATGTGTACGCATGTATACATGTTTTGTTCAGAACATGGTTGGACCATATATAATATGTTTAAACATGATGAATATGGGTAGCATTGACATAGTGAGACTATGAGATTAGTGACTGTTAACTTATTATGACTTGGTATTGTATGATTTCCATGTGAAAAGTGATTTCATATGATGATTGTATTATTCATACTAGTATGTGAGATTTTGTATGATGTTATGTTTAACATACATATGACTGTGGTATTATATGATGGACTGAAATGCATGAAATGAGTCATATTATTTTGTACGCATAAAAGTTGATGTTGTAGTCTTGTTGGATTTCTCTACTAGGCTTTGGCTGAACCTTATCTTTACAGGTAAACGGATTGTCTAAGTCCTGGCTGGCTTCACGAGACGGTGTTTGAGATGTTGTTGCTTTTGAGACTACATGACTTTATATTATTCAGTTTGATTTTATTTGGTTTGATCCTTAGAGGGTAGAATTGTAATAGATGTTATTTGGATTACTTTATCGTGGGTCGATGCTCAACTTAGTTTTAGTTGAGCTATAGTTTTAAATTTAAGAGACTTCCGCTGGTATTCATATTCTATTCAGACTCTGATACAACCAAGTAAGGGTTGATATTGTGGCTGGTTATCCATATCCACGTGGTGTGTCCGAAGTTCAGTTCCTTGGAATCCTCGAGATCCCATATCTCGGATTTGGGGCGTGACATTATTTGACTTAGAAATCTCATCCCGAGACGGTCCAGATTGCTATTTAACTTACAAATCTCATACCGGGACGGTCCAGATATTCATTTAACTTACAAATCTCATATCCGAACGGTTCAGATAGTGATTTGACTTACAAATATTATACCTGGATTGTCCAGATAATTATTTGACTTAGAAATCTCATCCCGGGACGGTCCAGATAGCCATTTAACTTACAAATCTCATACCGGGACGGTCCAGATAGCCATTTAACTTACAAATATCATACCCAGGCTATCCAGTTAATTATTTAACATACAATATACACTGGAACAATTACATTAAGCGCTTTCGAAAGCATTTTCATCAAAATCTGATTCATCTTCGGTTGATCCTTCATCTTCGGTTGATTCTTAATATTCGGTTAATTCTTCATCCTCAATAGGAGATTTGTTGTGCTCATTCCGTTGTTGGGATGTGGGTAACAGTCGACGACCACCACCTTCAGTGGTTTGTCCTGGCACGCCCTCATTCACCCAACTAACATCACCATCTTCGTGATATTCCATTTTATCTAAACGTTGATCGACAAATGGCTCATTCTCTACAAAATCAGCATTAACCCCAACCCCAGTAGAATCGCCATCCATGTCAAACAAGTCCCCAGGTTTAGTCTTTATCACAGCATGCCACTCTAGTATGCTGGGGTCTTGAACATAGAAGACTTGTACTGCCTGAGATACTAAAACATAGGGTTCATCAGTACCTTCGAGCACAGGTAACAACCTGTTAAAGTTGACAAGTGTGAACCCGAACTCATCTTTCTTGATTCCTCGTCCCTGTGCCATAACATCTTCCAACTCACACTTGAACTTAATGAACATTAATCTTTCTGAGTATGCCAACTCTACAATATCCGTTAATCGACCATAATATGTAATTTCGCCTGCGATTGGGTTTCTGTTTCTTACAAAGGCATAACTTGTAGTACTCGCAGTTACTACAACTCCACTATTCTGATTTTTCCGCCCGATCTCCTTGTCTACATTACGATATCTATACCCATTTACAATGTAACCTTTAAACCGTTTTGCAATTGATACTGGACCATGAGCCAGTGAGATGACATCGGCGGGTACCACAATATTTGCCTCTAATAGCACAACAACTTGATGTTAAATATAGGTGGTTCGATTAGTCTACATCCCATCCCTTGTGAAAAACAGACTTGATGGAAGATAACAACTTACCTCTTTTTTCAACCAGTCAATGAACTTTTCATTGTGCATCTTCTGTTGTACATAGGGAAGGGCTCTATAATTGATCATTTTAATTTGGTCCTGGTGTTGCCTAAAAATTTTACATGATATAAGTCAGTTAGTTGTGCAAATAGGTTGTACAAGTTGTAGGTTACAATTGATCGTGTTCTTATTGATTTACGTGCGATAATTAGCAACCTTATCACAATTGAATAACACATAGCGGTGCGCCTGCTACCACTCTAAATTACTTAGTTCGAATGGCTCGACACCACCGATTACACTATCTTCGTAGTTCTTTTTAGGTCTATTGAACCTCGTGTTGATATTCAACAATTACCTTGAACAAAATGTTAGACACTCTTCTGCTACATAAACTTCAGTAATAGATCCTTCTGGTTGACCTCGATTACGTACGTACGACTTTAGTCTGTACAAATACCTATAGACACAATTGCATTACTCGTTACACATATGTAGAATACAACTTAAACATACGCTAGTGCATTTTGTAACATTTAAACAAATATACCTTTCAATGGGATACATCCATCGGTATTGTACAGGTCCACCCAGTATTGCCTCTCTAGCTAGATGGATTGGCAAATGCAACCTAACATCAAAGGATGCAGGCGGGAATATCCTCTCCAGATAACACAATGCAATGGCATTGTGTTCCTCAAGTCCGGTCATAACTTGCTCACGAAAGGCTTTCGAACATAATTCCCGGAAGAAATTGCACAACTCTATTATGACAAAAGTCACATTTTTTGGCAATCAACTCCTCACAGAAATTGGAAAAAATTGTTGCATGATCACATGGGAGTCGTGGCTCTTCAGTCCCGAGATTTTACAGTCTCTCACACAGATGCGCCTAACCATCTAGAACTTTCACGTTCTTCAAGATATTACAAAATTGTTCCTTTTCGACCCTGTTCATAGAGAAACACGCAGGTGGCAAGAAAAGTTTGCCTTTACCCTGTATGACCTATGGATGTAATTCACGCTTCTCACCCATATTTACCAAATCTAAACGAGCGTTTAGAGTATCCATCGACTTCCCATCAATGTATAACAACGTACCGAGAACATTATCACAAACATTCTTCTCGTTATGCATGACATCCAAATTATGCCTTAATAAATTATGCTCCTAATATGGCAACTCAAAGAATATGCTTTTCTTCTTTCAGTTATATGGCATACTATCATCTCTTCGTTGTCGTGATCTTTTTCTCTCATTTGTCTTCCCAAAAGTGAAGTCAATACCCTTTAACTGTTTCAAATATCCGACCCAGACAATGGTATTAGTGCATCTCTGGACCCGATAGTACCATCAAAAGATTGTTTATGCCTTTGAAATCTGTGATCAGCTCATAAGAATTGACGATGCCTCATGTAACATTATTTCCTACCCTTAGACAATAATCGGTTGCATGCGTCTTTGTGGGTTGTAAGACATGCTAACTTTCCTTTCGTACGCCAACCCGATAAAATGGCATAACCTGGAAAGTCACTGATGGTTCAGAGCAACGCCGCATGCATCGTAAATGTCTCATTTTTCGATGCATCATAAGTTTGTATTCCTGCTACCCACAACTCCTTTAGCTCTTCAATCAAAGTCCTCAAATATACGTCCATATCATTTCCAGGCCCCGAAGGGCCAGGGATAAGCAAGGACAGTATCATATTCGGCTGCTACATACACAGCCAGGGTGGAAAGTTGTACGGCACTAGAACAACCGGCCAGGTACTGTGTGCAATACTCATTGTCCTGAATGGATTGAAACCGTCACTCGCTAACCCCATACGGATATTACTAGGATCTGCCGCAAAACTCGGATTCTTGAAGTCAAGATCTTACCAAACAGGTGAATCCGTAGGATGTCTTAACACCCCATCTATAGTGCGACTGTCACTATGCCACCTCATGTCGGCAGCGGTTTTGGATGACATGTATAACCTCTGCAATATTGGTTTCAAAGGGAAGTGCCTTAAGATCTTAGACAACATCTTCTTCTTTTTTCCAACAAAATTATCATCCATCGTCTTCCATCTTGACGTACCACAAGTATCACATGACTATCCATCGGCAATATCCTTCAAAAAAAGCATACAATCATTAGGACACACGTCAAATTTATCATAATTCAGGCCCAAGTCGGAAATAATCTTCTTTGTTTGAGAGAAGTTTTGGGACAATTCCGAACCGTCAGGAAATGCCTCTCTCAATAAGTCGAGCAACACGGTAAAGACTTGTTGCTCCACTCACATAGATACTTTATGTAAAACAATCACACAATAAACGACAACTTACTATGCTTCTTACATCTTAGATACAATTCCTTTTCTGAATCCTTTATTAATTTCAAGAATTTATCAGTTTCATTATTCCGTCCGACAAGTACAGGGCGTCTGTGTATGGGCGTCTTCTTCTCTAAATGTATTAGGGATTCCAAATGCATCGTGTAATAAATCATCCATCCCAACATCCATTTCACTGATTACAGTATCTGCAGCGACCAAAGTTTCTATGGTATATGTTGAAGTTATTTCCTCCCCATGATGTAAGCACCTGACATAGTTCTTATCGAACCCATCATATACCATGTGTTCAGACGTTGTATCTCTATCCTAATAGAATACGTTGTTGTATCTCGGATAGGGACATTTCAACTTCCCATTCATAATGGCTCCATGATCAAATGCATACTCTATAAATTATTTCACCCCTTCAATATATTCCCGAATAGCCTTATGCTTACAAATCCAACTCCTATCCATAACGTAAGGAAATTTCAACTTAAACAACACCCGACTTCTTCGTTCAATATGCTGCATGC
>JAUPMG010074979.1:0-13035 GCA_031762675.1 Pachysandra terminalis
AAGTATTCATCCATTCGAATATTACTAGCTTTGGTTGCAAAATTTGATCTCGAGTTAGCCCAACTCGACGTCAAAACCGCTTTCCTATATTGTAATCTGGAAGAGGAGATCTACATGTCCCAGCCAGATGGTTACAAAGTTGTTGGGAAAGAAATTCGGACCTGTAACCTGAAGAAGTCGCTGTACGGGTTGAAGCAGTCTTTGCGCCAGTAGTACAAGCGATTTGATCGGTTCATGTCAGAGCAGAGGTACACAAGAAGTCATTTTGATCATTGTGTATATTTTCGTAAGCTTCCAGATAATTCCTTCATCTATTTGCTCTTATATGTCGATGATATGCTGATTGCATCAAAGAGCAAGGTGGAGATTGACAAGCTGAAGACACAGTTGTCTGAGGAATTTGAAATGAAGGATCTCGGGGAAGTAAAGAAGATTATTGGAATGGAGATTACCAGGGATCGAAGGAAGGGCACCATTTGTTTGACTCAAACACTGTATCTGAAGAAGGTACTCCAACGGTTTGGAGTGGATGGAAGGACCAAGCCTGTAAGCACTCCTTTGGCCCCTCATTTTAAGCTTAGTGCTTCAGAATCTCCACACACCGATGAAGAATGCAAACATATGGCTTAGATCTCGTATGCAAATACAGTTGGTGCCCTGATGTGTGCTATGGTTTGTATGTGACATGATATTTCTCATGCTATTAGTATGGTTAGCAGGTATAAGCATGATCTTGGAAAAGTTCATTGGCAAGTAGTGAAATGGATCCTAAGGTACATTCATAGCACTGTAGATGTTGGTTTGAAGTTCGAGAGAGATGAAAGACCCAGACAACTTTTGGTTGGCTATGTGGATTCAGATTACGCTGGTGATCTTGACAAGAGTCGTTCTACTACTGGTTATGTGTTCACTATGACAGGAGGACCAGTGAGTTGGTGATCAACGTTACAGTCGACAATGGATTTGTCTACTACAGAGGCAGAGTATATGGCTATAATAGAAGCTTTCAAAGAAGCCCTTTGGCTTCATGGTTTGATTGAAGACTTGGGGATTATTTAGGAGAACGTGGAGGTTTTCTGCGACAGTCAGAGTGCCATTTGTTTGGAAAAGAAACAGGTTCATCATGCTCGCACCAAGCACATTGATGTCCGCTTCCACTTCGTTCGGGAAATTGTAAATGAAGGGGACATTCTACTCCAGAAGATTGAGACTGCAGATAATCCTGTAGATATGTTGACAAAGGTGGTTACAGGGATCAAGTTCCAACATTGTTTGGACTTAATCAACATCTCTCGAGCTTGTGGCGCCTAAGGGTGCATTTGTAGCACCGATGATGTATGGTACTCTAAAGGACGTTTGTGGCTGAGAAATTTGTTGAATTTTAGCCAAGGTGGGGATTTGTTAGAATCAGTCCCACATCGGTGGGTTGATTTGTTTTTCTTTTTGGTTTGGGGTTATAGAAAGAACCCCCTCTCCCTAATTGTGATGATCGAATCCTAAGTACAATTTGATCTTGTATAAGGTATTTCAAAGTGTTTGAAATTTGCCCTAGCTGTAATCTTCCTGGAATAGTGGATTGATCATCGATGCTCGAGGACATAGGTAACGTTTTTACCGAACGTCGTTAATCTTGTGTTCTTTATTGTTCTTTAGCTGTTCTTGTTGTTTTTCTTATTAGTTTCTGCAATAGTTGTTTGTTTATTATATTCAGTAACCATTGTAGTTTGGTGCTTGGCACATTGTGGGGTGTTGGGCATAACATAAAAATAGTCTATTTTTGAACTATCCAAGCTATATGGAGTATAAGAAAATATTCATCTCATGAGTTATGAAAAATTATAGATACAAATATATGAAAGATGTTTGATATTGTGCATAGGAGAATAGAAGATTCATCTCATATCGACAAATCAGCTGCAAGATGTCTTCATCTTGCATCTAATGAAGACAAATAGCTTACACGTAGCAAACTACAATGCATTGAAAATGGGATTTTATTAATTATATTGAAATGCAAATGAATTCTGGTAAAATTGAAATGCAGGCAAAAAATAACGACGATTAAGGTACCCTTTATTGTTACTGTTGATTTGTGAGAGCCCTCGGAATTCAGACTTCAACTGCTTTTGGAACACAGTCCTGCAAAGAAAATTTCAAGAATTATCAGAGTAAATCTCAGAAGTTCAAAATGAAGCTTCAACTGTTAACCAAGTCATTTTCTTCCCACTTTCTTTATAAGACATTTCATATTGTTGAGGAGAGATCAAGCAATAAAGATGAACAAAAAACAAAGATCAACAATGCACACAGATTTACGAGGTTCAGGCAAGCTTGCCTACATCCTCGGGAGAGAAGAAGGTATTTAGTAGTGCTTTAATTATAAATCTGATTAATCGTTTAATCATCTAGTTGTAATGCTATGTGCCTCTCACAGCCAGTGTGTTTTTGCTGTGTTCAGCAGTCAGCACCCCTTGTAGAGCTTTATTTCCCATTTTGTAATAAAATTAATTACCTTTCCCCAAAAAAAAAATAAACCAACAACAAAATTTATTATTTATCATTCTACTATTTATGCATTTACTTTTCGGTTAAACCCGTTATTCAATTAAGATTTTGCTCTTCGCTTTGTCTTTATTTGCTCAGTAGAATATTTCATATACCAACTTCTACAACAGCGGTTTGAAACTCTGTTTTAACCACTTTTGTTGTCTGGTGAGACATGGGGTTTTTCTCAGCCATTGGTATGTAAGTATTTGGACCTTGGCATGTGTAATAAAAACCATTGAATACAATTTCTCACCAAGAAACAAAAAGAAAACTAGCCATTGAAACAAGTGTAGCACTAATTGCTTTCTCATAAAGATAACCAATTCACATACTAAAGATAATTTCCCTTAATTTTATTAATACATCTTACTTTCCTAAGTGAACAAATTTATCAATCATTATAGAATATATATATAATATTAATTATTAAATACAATATTAGTGGTGTGTTCGTTCAAAAAAAAAGCTAGTGGTGTATTAGCTCCAAAAAAAAAGAAGTTAGTAGTGTATTTAATGAGTCAACTCCTTAATTAATTGTAAAATTAAGATTTAGTAAATAGTTAAATAGTTAAGTTAAAACTTAAAAAATTAGAATTAATTGATTCATGACCCTTCATGAGCCGAGCCGATCTTTTCTCAAGTCGAACTTTTGCGAGCTAAGTCTGAACCTCGAAAGCTAGCGATCCTAAGCTCTCGAAAATTTTTATCGAGCCTAAATAGAATCCGAACCTTGTCCAGATTTTACGAGCCTGGGCTGAAAGCTCGGCTCGGCTCGTCCTAACTACAACAATAGGCTATTCGTCAAGGTTAAGTTTGTAGTGGTTCATATTCTTTTTTTTTTTTTTTTATCTAATGTCGTGGTTTATATTCAAACAACCGTGTTTGGCAGTTTTATGTTAATTTGAATTTTTCTAACCACACAACAGGAATTACTATTATTCTATTATGTTTAGCACTAGTCTGCCTCTTCATCTGATCTTTTTGGAGAGCTGTCATGTCTCCAAGGATTTGATAAACTCCAGCCAACTGAGGGTCGACATCAACCCTAGCCTCGGAAGATGATCCCTCACCCGATGCTTTCTTCCTACCAGTCATCTACAAACCTAAAACAAAAGTTCAGTCTTCTATCCTACAGTTCACATGCTTACACAATCATACAAATAAACACACAATCATGTTATGAACTCAACATACAATTGCAAACATGTAGATCCTAGTTTTTTACCTCTATGTTCTCTACACTACACCCTAGGAAACTTAACCTAGAGCTCTGATACCAATCTGTCGCACCCCGAATCCCGGTGTCCGAATCCCTAGGTGGGTGGCACAGATCACGAGGTTAGACCTTCAGGTTCCCAACCATGGAACGCGGCTAGCAACAACAAACCAATAGTAAAAGCCTAAAAATACTTTCATAAACCAAATCAGAGTGCGAAAGTCCAAGTAAATAAATCAAAGTTTGGCTTCAGATGAGCCTACAATCCAAATAACTATTTTACTATCCTATTACATCAAATCTAAACTATTAAATTAAAAACAGAAAATAAGATAATCCAAACATCTCATGCACGCTAATCATCTTGACCTGCCTTAACCTGCAACATGAAACGTGCAGTGAGCTTGGAATGCCCATATAAGAAGTAAATTCCGATAACCGTCCTCATGAAACAACATTAGTGCAAACAACATACATAAACAAAAATCATATGGCATAATAACAATAACAGTATCAGCAGACATGTTATACAATCATTCTACATTACATAAGCATTCCATCGTGCCAATCAATTCACACAAAAGCACCCCACTATCCGGTGATCAGCCAGTCCACAATCTCCACCAACACCCCGATCCACGACATTTCGGTCAATATGTCTCCACATTCAATCATCCCACGTGTACAACGTGGTTTTGTAGGATTTGCAACCTACCGGGCTCAATTCCTGAAGCTATTTTCGTACATTTAGGGATTAACACCTAGGGAGGCCTATAAAGAGGACGTTTACCCACGTACATTTAGGGATTTAACCCAAGGAGGTCTACCACACAAGATGATTACCCAAATCAACCACAAGTTCCATTTCAACTGAAGTATCCCAAACCATAGGAATTCCGGTGATAGAATTCTTCGGAAGCTATCCGGGACTCCATACACCCGAACAATCCTTAGGATGCCATCACAGGAATCCTTTCCAAGGTAACATGTATAATTTCGCATATTAACACAACCATAAAACAGTCCAAATATCGTGTCATAAGTATCATATAATCATACCCATTTAATTTAGGAAATATTCCAGCACACAAGATCCACCAAACAACCAGATTTTTAATTCCCCATCAACTTAGTACTCAAATATGATTGTGGAACCCATAAAAACACAAATTTTCACGTACAGGAAAGTGTTTCTACTTATGGTCATATATAATTTATATGTACTCGCTTCTTATATAGTAATATCTAATCGCTCAAGCACATGTACATAATCTTTACAAGGCTCATATAAAAAATATCTGACATGCTGAACATCAATAAGGAAAACGACCCTACAATCTGGTATATGATTTCTGAATCGAATCATATACATACACTATATATATATATATATATATATATATAAATTTTGTTTTGGAATACAATTAAACAACACCTATATATAAAATTAATATATACATAAGATCGACACCTATCCATATATATTAGATTCAGTTTCGGAAATCAATAAAAGACGTCACCTATATATATATAAACGTGATTCTTTTCAAACAACTATATAGTTTGCCTTTTACAAGCTACCTGGATTAGAATAAGAACTAAAAGAAAACCAAATTCGTTAAAGAAATTACCAAATTAAAAATAAGGATCCAGTGTTAACGCAACAAGTAAATTTTTCGTCTTTTGATATTAATCGATGCAAAGAGATTTCAACTAATAGAAAAGAAACGATTTCTTTAACTAACGAGTCTTTAAACATAAAAATCATAGCATGAAATTTGTAGAAGTTTCACATCTAAATTTACATCACATAATCAAATATCATATACATGTTACAAAAACAGAGTTTAATATAGATTAACATCCAAATAACATATTTAAACATGAATTTTATTCATTAATGACTGCTGAAATTCCATAAAGACTATACAGGATTACGACTTACAGTCATACTCTTTTGATCTTACTTTGTTCTTCTTTTCAGCTTATTCTCCCTCTTTACTTCTTCTTCTTCTTCAATCTCAATCCTAGCCACCACCAACGTTTCTCTCTCCCTTTTCTCTCAGCCAAAGCCTTAATCTCTCTTACTTCTTGCTATACACGATCTCTCATTTTTCCAAATTAGTTAGAAATCTTATCTCTTCATATCCTCATCCAATTAAAAACCTTTTAATCTAATTCTAACTAGTCTTAATTATTTATCTCAATCCAAATCTAATTAGGAACTCTAATTCCCTTTTAGCTTAATTAGAACCCTTCTAGAAGAACTAATAATTTTAATCAAGATTAATCTAATGGATTACACATCTACTTCTAATTCTAATAAGTTTTAGTTTTGTTAATTACACTACTCCCTCAAAGTTTTATCTAATACAACTTAATCCTAATACTAGCCCATAAGCCCATTAAACTAATTAGTCAAGCCCAATAACCTAAATCAATTAGTGTGCAATACCTCCAACTCAAACTCCAATCCAATTTAAACTTAGATAATTACAACACACTCTCCCAACTACTTTATTAATTACATTTTGATTCAAATTCTACAATTCAATTACAATACATCACTTAATTATTAATTAACTATTAAATCTAAGTTAGGGTCACTACATAAGCCTGATATATTAATGGAAAAATTAGGCCCAAGAGTTTTCACACTTGCCAATTGATGGTCCAAAAGAAATGACTTTTTTTTTTTTTTTTGGTTTGACGGTCAGGGGGTGTCCGGGCCAGTGACCCGACTAAATTCTCTCCTCGGGCGATCTTAAGGGCACACCCCCACATAGGCCTGGTGCATTCAAGAATTACATCCCAAAGAGCTCCCTAGAGGAATCGAACCCAGGTTGATAGGCAGAGGAGATTCCCTTCCTACCAATAACTCCCTTGAGTAAAGAAATGACTTTTTCTTTGTGCGCTTACCTGTCGTAGAAATAGCAGAATAATCTAGTAGGAAAGGGAGAGTAATAGCATCGTTCCCTCATTTTTTTTCAGTCTAATGAAAGACATGTATGATGGGGTCATGTTATATATAGGCTTATCAGTCATTCCGGGATCAATGGACATATATAAAGTTAATTTGCACATCTGGAAAGTTAAAAATAAAAGTGAATCCGATAAATGGACCGGACCTGCTCTACTACAACTTGGTGGGAGACATTAAAGGTACTTAGAGTTCAGACTATTGACGAAGCCATTCTTTCTTCGTACTTTAAAGAAAAAACCCATTTTAGAGGTCACGTCCAATTTCTAATGGTGATGGCTTTGGAAAATTGGAATCAACCCAATTCACATGTTACGCAGATTTTGCTTTTTATTTAGGCTGCGTTTGGACCGGCTTGTGCTGGATAAACACTTGTTGGATAAGTTGCTCAATGGGAACACTTATTCATAGCAACAATAAACTGCTTATTTAAAAAAAATAGAGTTTTATAAATATATTTATTTAAGTGCTTATGAAAGTTTAGGGGTAAAATATGTATTATAAAAATATTATTAAAGTTTAAAAATAATATTTATTTAAGTGCTTATAAAAGTTTAGGGCTAAAATTGATATTTTAAAAATATTACTAAAGTTGTGAAATAGCTTAATGCGTAAGAAGCTTGGGTACCCTTCCTCTACTGCTAATGGGTAAGAACTTACCCATAAGCACCATAAGCACTACTGAACATGTATTCAATTTTAAAAAAGTGCTTATATAAGTTATAAGCTGCAACAAATACTTATATAGAAGCCGGGCTAAAAGCAGCTTTAGAGTCCAAAAGAAACTCTTAACAATAATTCTATTCCTTTTTAGGTTAAAGTGGGTGGTGGGCCAACGATGGGATGGGTTATTCGTCGGGGTTATGTTTATCTTGTTCATATTCAAACAACTATGTTTGGCAGTCTTTATGTTGATTGGGCCATCCCAGTTGATCCCGTCTAATATTTTGTAGGGTCAAAAGAACCTAGAACCTGGCATATATTTATAGACCCAGAACGTCAGGACAAGCTTGAATCTTGTGAGTTGATCAAATCTTGGTCTGGGCTCAGCATGTTTGTTGGGCTTAAGCCTGACTTATTAATAGGGACGATGACGGAGCAGTTATGGGTTTAGCAATTTTTTTTTTAATTTAAAATTTAAATAAGCGGTTCCCTTTTTGTATCGGATGGACTGGACGGTACTATCAGTTCGATTCCGGTCCCAAGATTTTAAACCTTGTTTCGAAAAGGGGGAAGAAAAGAAAACATGGGAATGGGGCATTCCATGTCCTTAATGTTAGGGTTCAGTAATTAGACCAAACTCTTGCAATTATTATTATGTTGAGACTGATGCTATTGAAGCATTTGGGAGAAGTAATGTTATACCCTTATACTCCGAATTTTTTTGGGGTATAGGGGTGTAATAGTAATTTTACTTCTATTATGTTTAGCTTTAATTACAGGATATTTATCATATTTTTGTGGTGTTTTTTGTAACACTTTTTTTTCTTAGCTTCGGAGAATAGTAGAATCAGATGTGCATCTGTAGACATAAGCACTATTTGTCAAACCACGTAAATCTATGTCTTGTGTGCTTGATTTCTTCCTCAATCTTATTTTATCTTTCTTAACAGCAGCTTCATGACCATGCATCTACTACTACACAAGAATCTCTATATGAGAAATAAGGCAAACTCAACAATCATAAAGTGAAAGATACAAGAAGAATAAGGTTTTACAGCATCAGAATAAGCAAGTTTAAGTGTACTTATTGCTCACACAAACCCTCCAAATTTGTCAAGTTCGCAAGTATGTATGCTTAAAAGATTAGCAAATCCATCACAACAACACTAATTATACCACACCATTGTATTGTAAGAGAGCAGTACTCTCATCAAGGATATATATACCAAGGTGGAAACAATACCATTTATCTCCCCTCTCTACCACTAAAATAAGAACGAAACGATCTTGATGACAACGGTGTGGCTTCGCTGGTGTTTCCCCTAGAGAGGGAGTTGGCTCTATGAAGCCCTTCGGTTTGGTGGGTAGTTGGGAGCTGCTCGACAGATTATTTGCCTTCAAGAATGCTCACCGCATTGGACATTGTAGGCCTTAGAATCTTAACTTGCTTGTTGCACAACATTGCCAGCTTCAACATCCTCTCTGCTTGCTCCACAAAATAGTCTAACTCAGATATTACAGATCTATCAACCAAATCCAGAAGTTTTCCATCATTGTGCAGAACATAGGCTTGCAATTGCAAACCAGAGATTATGGATGTGATTAGTTTGAAATGCATTAAAAGAGATGATCATTAGCTCTAGTTACAATGTCATTCTAAGTATATATGGAAGAACAGAAGCTTATTTACCGTCATCACTTACCGTATCTAAAAGAACAACAGTCTCTTCTTTTGAATATTCATCTGCATTACTCTTCCCGGTAACTATTTCTAGTACGACAACTCCAAAGCTATAGACATCCGCCTTTTGTGATATAATACCACGAATTGCATGCTCAGGAGCCATTTATCCTCTG
The DNA here is from genome assembly GCA_031762675.1 of Pachysandra terminalis. Classification (NCBI taxonomy): domain Eukaryota; kingdom Viridiplantae; phylum Streptophyta; class Magnoliopsida; order Buxales; family Buxaceae; genus Pachysandra; species Pachysandra terminalis. The sequence goes on from JAUPMG010074979.1 coordinate 9,264, forward strand.
GAACACTAAAAATTTATTGACTGATAAATTAATTTGGCATGAACAATTGCAAGCAGGTATAAATCGAATTGAATTGCGGATATTTGAGATCAATTTGATTGACAGTAGTTATTATATGATAAGTCCCTGCAAAATTATTTTCTTAGCTATGGAACCTTTTAACAGGATGGAATGGCTAAACATAATTCACCCTGCCAATCTGGGATTGTCTACTAGAGTTATGTACCCCTTGATCGCGGGATTTGCAATGCAATCAAGGATTATTCCAAAGAACTTATTTCCTGTAAGATATCTGAATTGAGGGAATTGGAGGGATTAACCTGCTTTAACAATGTTAATAAATAATAAATTCAAAAAATATAAGTTAAAAACTGAATTTCTATATGCATTAGACCGCTCACACATTAGTCAGAGATTTCAAATCACACAATTGATTTCAAAGGAAATTCATCGTTGCCATTTAGATCAGTAACCCAACTGGAGACAAGAAGAAAATAAACCGAAATATATATAGCTCATGTCATGTCCCGAAATGAGAACGGGGAAAAAAAAAAAGAAAAAACTACTTGCTGGTATGAAAGGTTTCCTAGCTTACTAATTTCTGGTGGTAAAGGCCCATCAAAATTATTCCCCATTGGCAAACTGTGACCATCAAAGTGTGAAAGCATATATAAATCATGTAGGACCCCCACGTGCATAAAATCTTGAACATATTTTGTTTACTAATTGATGTCCAAAAGGCTCCAATCTAAGGGTGTACAATGGGCCGGGACACCCTCGTGCCGGCCTGATCTGACACGATTGAGCCATGCTGCCTGGGTTTCATGGCCCACAGCACGCTCGTGCTTGCATGGTGAGATGCCATGCAGGCCTGCGTGCCGGAAACCATGTGAAAATATCTTAATTTGAATCACTTACAGACTTTTAATGGATATCCAGTTACTTATGAAATTTGGTATTGGGCCCCTCAGATAGTTCCCTTGTAGATCACTATATATATATAGGTGCATCAAACTTAATTGCTTTATGATCAATAGTGGAATCAAACTTGATTGCTTTATCAAAATAAAATAAGAAAGAGATCATAAATAGGCTAAATTAATGAAACGCAATATTAATAGACAGTACCCACTTACAGAACAGTCAAGTTAACAAGGTTAGCGAAAGTTGGCGGCAAGGCCCCGTTTAGAAAGTTGTCGGACAACCAGCTATAACCATAAATGGTGTTGGTGATGTTGGGGATCCCACATCGGTTGTGGATGGAGCTGGTGGTTGGTATATAAGTGTGAGTGAAAGACTTACCATTTTAGCTAGCTTTTGGGATTGAGAAGGCCTAAGACCACCCAACACTGGTATCAGAGTTCGGGTTTCAACAGTCTGGTTGATGGTGAGCCGACTTAGGGCCCGATGTGTGAAGGGGAGATTGTTGGGGATCCCACATTGGTTGTGGATGAGAATGGTGGTCGGTTTATAAGTGTTAGGGAAAACCTCACCCCTTGAGCTAGCTTTTGGGGTTGAGAAGGCCCAAGACCACCCAACAGGTGAGACAGGGGTCACAACGGGCCAGGTTCAGACCGGGTCATAACCTAAATATAAGTGTAATTATGTTGGCCCACGACATAATCTTTGTATGTACTTATTACGCCCATGTTTTCATTTCCTTTTGTTCTTTCTTATTCTTCTTAAATATGATATTTCTATTAACCTTACAGATTTTCAAGTTGACTCAAACTTCCGAGTTCTGGGGGAATTTCGCTGGAAAGGTTGTTCTGCCTCAAGTCCCTTTTAGTTCATATAAATCAAAAATTCAGTGAGAGAGAGAGCATACAGATGACTGAGATTGGTTACCTTTCTCAATTCTTTTGGGATGGGTCCTTCTAACCGGTTTACTGAAAGATACATGCAGTCAAGCGAATCAAAAAGGGCATGAAGTACGCGAGGAAAAACTTTTTTATTTTTTTATTTTTTATTATTATTAAAGAACAAAACCCCTATATAGATCAGTAGTTAAGCAACATACATCCTCTGGAGGGATTGCAAACCACCCAATTCTGAAGGAATGGATCCATCAAGGAAGTTATTTTCCAGGGTACTGGCAAGGACAGAATGAATGTCAAGTAAATGAACATATACATTGTTAGTGCAAATACTGCAACTTTCCTAGAATGATCCCTAATCATCATGATCATATAAATTGAATTTAATTCCACTTGGATTTACCAAGTAATAAAGAGGATCCGACTATAAGAAAGGGAGAAAATCGATAATTATAGACGTACAAAAACTTTAACGACTTTCGGTTGTTTCCCAATGAATCAGATCCATCAATCTAATGAAATTTGGTAAACACAAGCATAGTAGATTAGGTATCCCACAAGATAATTGTGTCCATTGCAACGATGCCCTGGAAAGCTTGATCACAACGACAATAAAAAACTAAAAATATACAAGAATAAGGTTTTACAGCATCACAAGCAAGCTTAAGTGTACTTCATGCTCTTGCAAACCCTCCAAATTTGTCAAGTTCACAAGGCATGCTTAAAAGATCCATGACTACTTCATCACAACAACACTAACTATATCACACCATTGTAAGAAACAGTTGATCAGCAACTAATTATAACTAGGATAGGTGATGCAAGAAAGCAGTACTCTCAATTCTAGGACACCAAGGTGGAAACAATATTACAACTAAAAGAAAGAATGAAATGATCTTGATCAAGACAACTGTGTGGCTTCGCTCGGGTTTCCCATAGAGAGGGAGGTGGTTCTAAGAAGACCTTCGGTTTGGCGGATGGTGGACAGCTCATCAACAGATTTATTACCTTCAAGAACACTCACTACATCGGACATTGTAGGCATTAGAATGGGAACGTGCTTGGTACACAACATTGCTAGCTTCAACATCCTCTCTGCTTGTTCCTTAGAATAGTCTGGCCCAGATATTACACAGGTATCAGCCAAATCTATAAGACTTTCATTATTATGCAAAAGATAGGCCTGCACTTGCAAACCAGAGATTATATATGGATGTGATTAGTTTGAAATGCAATGAAAGGTATGAAAGAACATGTGCTTATTTACCGTCATTACTGACCCTATCTATAAGAAAAGCAGTCTCTTTCTCTTGAATTTCTCACTGCATTACTCGTCCCGCTAACTATTTCAAGCATGACAATTCCGAAGCTATAGACATCTGCCTTTTCTGATATCACACCCCGTGTTGCATACTCGGGAGCCATGTATCTGCTGGAACAATACAAATTTATTGACTCAGATATATTTGGCCGCTTGAACAAATATTGCGAATGTACTCGTAGAAATAGCCAAACCATATAATCAAGTGTAAGATTGGAGATCAATGTGGTTGACAGTAGTTAATTCACCGTGGATGATGGACCTGCAAGGAATGCACCCAAGTGATTTATTTTCATAAAAAACTATCGCACATTTTATTAATTAAAAAATAAAAAGAATTTTGATTTTACCATATAATGCTTCATCAAGGGATTCTTTTCCATGAATTCGTACACTATCAAATGTCGGTTGTGTCCTGAATAATGTCCTAAAAGCTTAACAAGATTCTCATGATCCAAGGAGTAGAGAGTTTTGATTTCATTAGCGAATTCAGTTACTCCTTGGATTGATTCTCCTGAAATCTGTTTCACAGCGAATACTTTTCCATTTTAAGATCAGGTCTGGGCCGATTCATCAGATTCTGATATTATCGAACGATTTGGGCGGATATGCAGAAATCTTTCTCATTATCACA
>JAUPMG010074990.1:0-13035 GCA_031762675.1 Pachysandra terminalis
TGATTCCTGGACCAGCCTTCTATGCTGCTATAGAGAACTACTCATTGCTTGTAAGTTTCTTGGCAGCTTTATTGTTGTTTTCAAGTACTGTATTAAGTTTGTCATTTTCTTCCAATTATGTACCAGCTGCATTTTTTTATTTGTACTTTTTTTTTTCTTTCTGAATATTTTGATATGGATGTTGCATGTCACAGCATTTGGCCTCTCTGTGATGTGTATGTCACCCACTATTGCAACTTTAGGCCAAACTTGAAGCAATCCATGATCATAAGATGTGCTGTTAAAATGGTACAATTTACGTTGTGAATCGTACGATTCGATTTGAACCTACGCTAGGTTGATTGACATGATATTTAAAAATCATTTTATGTTTGAATTGTATGATTAACTTATTGGATCTTACAATTCATGATTTAATAGTACGATTCTTACAATTCAAACAATTTGACTGTACAACTCTAAAAAAAATATCAGTTTCTTAATTTGACTTGAAAGCCGCCTTGTCTAATCATGTTTTAATATAAAATATAATTCTCCAAAATTACTAAACATATATATATATATATATATATATATAAATATATATAAAGAAAAGCTCATTTATTTATTTCTTTTTAAAGAAAAAACATTTTTGTAAAAAAAATCCTGAAATCTTTGTAAGAAAAATCCCGAAATCTAATCTCGAAGCCCTTCTTCTACATAAATCACTTAATTTACGAGTAAAAATTACGATTCATTTCTAGGTAGTCTCTTATGATTTCCTATTCTATTCACAGTTCAACAACCTTTTTTTTTTTTTTTGGAAAGGTAAGTAATTCCATTATAGAAGAAGGGAAAGAATGTACAAGGCAGACCAAAAACCCAAAGGGTTTGCCAAAATGAACATCTTTTATGTTTCATTGTTTACACGATAAAAATGTAAGTATGGGAGAATAAGCAATGGGTGTTACTATTACCTTCTTAATGGGATTTAGAGTAACTGAATCAAATAATATACATCTTTACCATTTGCAGTTATGTATCATTTGGAGAAATATACTATACAGTTCGGACAAGGTCCATAAGTCGGATTCCGGTAAAAAAATGTCCATAAGTTGGATGATTAGTACATTGAGAATATGCAACCTTGATTGATTGCAGCCCTTTGTGGGAAATTTTCTGGTGAAAAAGCACTTACTGACTGGTGAAGTATCATGTTAGAACATAGTGTCAATTACGAGGTTGATTCATTCCATAAGTCACTTAGATGAACCAAAACGCCACTTATTTTTATCCAAATAAGGTTCACAAAACATATCTAGTGTAGAAAAGGTTTTCTGGGTGTTTATTTTAACATGAAACTATATCCACTGATACCAAAATATAAGTCTGTATACATATATACATACGTAAATTATATATATATATATTGATGCAGGACAGCAGGAAGCTCTTAAAATAAAATTAAAAGAAAAAAAGAGGAAGAAGAAGGATAATCTGATAGAATGGTACTGCTAGGACCTTGAATAGATTGGAATCTCACCGATATGAAGCAAGGGTTGGTAAAGGAATCTCACCAATACCAAAGAAATAGGAGCCACACCTCAAAAACACGTACTGTGTAAAATTTAATTCAATTTTCGTCACTCTTTCTTTACACCAATAATAGACCATTTATAAAGACTTATTACTAAACCCTAATCACATAAAAAGAGTCTTAATCTAATTCATATACTTAAAGAGATCTAAAAACACTAAAATTCATCCAAAATAACATCTAAAACATGAAATATCATCCTATTAAATTTGTAACATAAATTTTCTAGATAATCCTAATTCTAACTGCTTTCCTAGTCAAACTCTAACAAATAATAATAAAATTCTAACCTAAAAAGGACCCAAATAATTGGGTTTACTAGAGAATCCATGGGTATGACCCAATTAACAAGTTTGGATCTAAACATGCAAGTAATTGGACTAGGCCTAAATTGGTCCACATCATATATATATGTATATATATATATATATACATGAAGCTCCAAAATACTCTGGGAAACAATATACACTTCAAAATTATGTATTTCATCTTCTGGAAAATCAAGAATGAGTAAATCAACACCGTTGAAGCCTTTTCTTTTCATTTTTCATTTTTTTTTTGTAATGCCAAAACCACTGACACCGTGTGCAATCACCACTACCACATTTGGTGTCACTACCACCAACAAGATCAGCTTTTGTAGTGACATCATCACTACCACCGCCTACAACATGACCACCTCTTACAAGGATACTACCATGACATCACTGCTACCGCTGCCACCGCCACCCCCACCCGACTGCGACCACTGCCACCACCACCACATCTGGCATCACCACTACTTCTGGCAGCAGCATTACCACCACCACCACTTCCATCGCTATCATACGATCACTTTCTCCGATTCTGGAAGCATCTTTATTATCACCATCCATATGTTTTAGTAGGTTCTGGATACATTTCCCTAGCTTGTTTTCCATTGTACCAAACACATGAAAGTGAAAATTAACAGTTGAAATAGCTTCAAATATGTGTGTGCTAGAAAACCAGATTCGATGTCAAAGCTTTCCCACCTTAAATCTTTTACATAAATGCTGCCTAAAGTTTTGTGTTATATAGTAAACAAAAGTATTTCAAAATTCTTAACAATTGTTAGGGCTTTGTATGCAGAAGTAACTACCTCTTGAGAAAAACTATTTTTTTTTTTCATGTTTCTGCTCCTATATCTGCAATCTTTTACGTCCCAAAATATTCATTTAAAAAAAAAAGCATTGATTGTGTTTCGTGTCAAGCATGAGCTTTGGGGACATACCAAGGTTTTTTGTACAGGGACCGGACGTGGCTGCTACAAAAGTACCAGACCAGCAATTAAATTTTGAAATAAAAAAAATGGTCCAGTTGTATCAGTTGTACTGGACCGGTCAGTACATAATCTTTTGATACCTTAGTTGGTATCGCAGCTTGGTACTGGACCATTGAGGTCCTGTCCTGATACAGACTAGCTGGTACGTACCTGACCAAACAAGTCCGGAAAACCATGGAATATTTCCCCATAGTAATGATTTTTTGACGTTCATACAGGTGTTGCATTGTGACACGAGTACAGAGTGTCAGACATTGCAACTCCCCAAAGTATGGACAGGAGGACATGATCATTATGTGTGTTCTTGTATATGTACCTATGGTTTTGTATTTTCCCAAAATTTAGCAACATTTCCATATGTTTGGGGGTACTGGAATTTTCTTTGTCTTGAATTTTTTTATGGGAAATATTGTGAAGAAGTGAATTTTTCCCTTCAAAATTTTCATGAAGGTGTTGAAATTTCTCTTGGCATGCACGGTGCATATACATATATGTAAATAAGAACCCTGGAAAGTTGTTTTACAAAAATAGTCGAGTCAAAAAATATTGGCCACAGTATGACAAATTTCCTTGGGGCTTGGACGTCCTAAATTTTCAAATGATGAAAATTCACACAGTAGCAATGCTTACTATATGCATATTTCTGTGCATTTTAGAAAGACGTAGTGATAGACATGTTTGCAGGTGTCCAAGCTGGTATTGACACGAGTATCGTGTCAACAAGTTTCCAACAAGATACGCTCTATAGGGAGAAGGGTTTACAGATGATAGCCATTTGTCATTTGTAAACATAAAATATCTGGTTTGATGAAACTGTACAATTATACAAATCAAGCACATTTTAGATGTGCCTACCTGTCTACCTGCACAGACATTTAAGCTATGTTGTTATCCTTGAATGAACATGAAGTGTTCAATGTTTTGAGTTGTCAGGCAACTTGTGTGAGGCGACCTAAATTTATTTTGTGCACTGGTGGGAATGCATCTGGATACATCCCCACCCATTCAAGTCCAAATACAACATCCAGGTAAAATCTCCTGTTTGCTTTTTTATTTTTATTTTTTTTTGATAAAAGTTGTAATATGTTATGCTTAATTGTGCAGTGGTTTGGTTTCTGGTAATATATGGAGAAACCTTTCCTCATGGATACCACAGAGGGAACCAACATCCTCTCAGGTACGGAGTCAACTACCTTTTAGGGTCTTGTTATTGAAGTTCAAGATGATTTTCTGGTTGCTTGTTTCACCTCATGTATAATTCAGTCAATTCTTATTTTTTTTTTAAATTTTTATGATATAAATTTGGATGCATCGGTTTGCAATAGCAGATATTTGTTTCCCATGGTTAAAAACATTTTATATCAATGCATAGGTCCAAATCCAATGGACTGAAATGCTGTAGCAAATTAATACAACAAAATCTTCTGGATTGTAGCGCAGTTTGCTCTATGTCTAACACCCATTCCTATTTTCTGGGCGATACTGATAACATTTTATTGTATTTAAATGTCGGACATTAATTAGTTCCTCTATTAGTTGGTTTTGGTTTGTCCAGCTTTAATATTAGATTTTGCTAAACATGGAGGCTTCTGGCACATAGGAACAGGTTTTAAACCCCATGGATCTTGATGTTTGTTGATTTGAAAATGTTTTATGGCAGTACCAGAATGCTAATTGGTATATTTGGTTAATTGACCTGATTGTGGAACTGGGTATGGAGTTGGATAGAGCCTTAACATTGCAATAACAAAATGCCTTGTCCCAACTAGTTGGGGTAATACTGTTCTGCCATCCCAATCTTTAAACCATGTCTTCATGATAGAGCCTCAACATTGCCTTGTTTAATTAACAGTTAATTTATTGCTGATAATGTTGCAGTGCATCAGTGCATGTTTAGTAAGGTTTCTAGCTCTCCAATGGTATCACACACATTAGGAGAGAGAGAGAGAGAGAGAGAGAGAGAGAGGCGGCCCGTCGAGCCTAGCCTTGCCTTGCCTTGCCCAGCTCGGCTCGGGCTCATAAAATTTGGATCACGCTCAGGCTCGGCTCAAACTCGGAAAAAATTATCGGGCTCAGGCTGGCTACTTTTTTAAGGCTCTGGCTCGGCTCACAAAAGCTCAGCCCGGGAAACGCTCTGCTCGGCTCGTGTTTACACGAGTAATTAATTTTGTATTTAATGATTAATATATATATATATATATATATATATATATATATATAATACTTATGATACAAATTTATATATCATATATGACCAAGCCGAGTCTACCCAAGCTTGGCCCAAGCTCATTAAAATAATGAGCCTGTTTTTGGGCTCAGGCTCGGCTCGTGAGCCTAAATATTGAACTCAAGCTCGGCTCATTGACAGCCCTAGGAGGGAAGGAGGGACATAATTGCATACTGGAATCTTAAAAGAGACATAATTGCATACTAGAATCTTAAAATAATATGAAGGCCACTTATATTAACCAAGTATGACAAGTTCAGATGTAGAAATATGCATTGCTAGGCATGTATATTATATTGGCATGTGTATTATATTGAAAAAACACCCATAAATTGTTTTTGGCATCCAAATTACCTAAAATGTAAAAACAAATAACCACCAGTAATTGAAAGGAAAAGGTCAAAATACAGTAAAAGACATAATCACATGGCAAGTTTGTTTGAAAGTACAATTAGATTTACACAAAATCAATACATAGATATGCATTTCATTTCGTTTTATGGTAGTTCTAGGAGAATCATATAATCCAAAGAAATGGCACGAATATCTTCAATTGACATTAAATAAATTTCAATGGTGAAATCTTCACAAAAATGAGTTTAAGGAAGTGGAGTTCCTAATATTATAAGAATACCAATTTCTGAAACAAATTTGAAAAAAAGAATGAACTTTTGAGTTCTTTTTTGTACCTTCTGTTGAAAAATACGATGAAATTTCAGTAACTTCTGAAATTTATACAGAGGAAAGCCAATTTTTCAGAATAAAATTTGAAATTGGCAAAAAATTCGGCCAAAAATTGGTGAACTCCTGTGAAAATTTATTTTAAAAAAGAAAAAAGTAGATGATACTGCTGGCTATATTTTCCCTAGCAGAGGAAAAACAAATGTCAGTGAAATTTCACCAAAATTCTCTAGAATTTAAAACTATATGCATCCCTAGAACTCTGAAAACATATGACCCTTATAATGCTATACCTTAGTTCTTACCCTAACTACTACCTATAGCTACCCACGACCTCTGCCATTAATACTGCATAACAGTCCCAATTGAGTATTGTATTACTAGTCCAATTCAAAGTCCTTACAATAGCAGTATGTCTGACTTTTGTTATTTATATACTTCACATTTACTTGTATAACCTCAAGAATGGGTGAACTTCTGTAAAAACTTATTTTAAAAAGAAAAAAATAGATGATACTGCTGGCTATATTTTCCCTATCTGATTAGCAGATAGCCAGATAGTCCTATTGTATCTTACCTGTATTTGGTTTACCTAAACGTAAAGTTTTTGGTTGATATTATATTTTGAGTTCCAATTATGGTCATCAAAGAATCCTTGTTGGAACTTGAACTTGTGCCTTCTCTGTGCCCATTTCGGCTTCTTGGTTGTTGCTACTGAACTTGTAATCTTACTAGCAGTTATCGAGCATCTGTTGTCCTTTACTTGTGCTGGGATCCTATACATTGAGCTTTTAGATAATATATATATATACACACATACATGTTTAAATCATGCGTGACAGGTTGCATAGAATTAGCGCTGGATTGCCTCATTAGAATGGTTATTCTAGGGGGTTACACGTTCCATTCGAGTTGTCAAACTTTATAAGGCAGCTCGTATACAATCTATTTATGGAGCAGAATGTTGGGTTAATAAGAAAAGCAACACGTTTATAGAATGACGTTCTGAGAAAGGACGTTGAGATGGAAAGACCTAATACAAGGAACAAATGCATCCAAAAGAGTGTAGGAGTAGTTGAAGTAGATGATAAAGTAGTCAGTTGAGATGATATGGGCATGTTAAACTGAGGCCTATGGAGACACATTTGTGAGGGTGTGACGAGATAGTGCAAGTTGAAAGATTGAATAGTGCTCCTGAAAGATCCAAAGGACGTGAAGACATGATTTTTGACTGGCTGAAATGAAGACATGATTCTTGTTGGTGACTCCCAACTAATTGTGATGGGGCATTATTGTTATTTTTGTTGTTATTATTGATATATGTAGACTTATTCTGGTATGGCTCTTGGTGGACTTTTGAATTAAATCTTGTGATCATTCCAATAAATGTACTATTGATGAAAGAAAATTTACATATGCACATACTTGTTTTCAAAAGCATACGTCCAGACAAGTTTATGTAGTTTCTTTCACCACATTGGCATCGCGCAGAAAGAAAGACAGATGAAGCAACTCCTTAAAATTTGCAATCAAATTCAATTTTGTTTACACATTATTTGGTTATTTTCTTCTTGTTATCTTGTGTTTTTAGGATCCCTTTAGCATTGAGTATGTAGGAAGTAATGTGCATTCTTACTGTCGTTATCTTTCATTAAGCTGATAGTTTATGATATGCTTGCAGCCAGTGCTAGATAGTAGGTTTCCTGGGAGGGGAAGATCCCTTGGTTCTGGTCGAAGTGAAGTTGCTTCTGCCATAAATTCCGACTCCAGCCTACAAGCTAGACTCTTAGATAATAGCAGCTCAGATTATCAACTAGAAACAGAAGCAGCCGGTACAGGTCAGCGGATATCAGATGGAAGGTACGCCAATGTTTCATATCAAGAGTTACTTTATAACTTTTTTTTTTTTAGCTTTTGTTTTGTTGTGCGAGTTACTTCTACAAGCCAGCCTTGATAGCATTAATTGTCAAATAATTAAAAGAATGTGAGAATTTGACAGTCGTTACACAGCAAAAGTGCATGATATACACATGCATGCACATATTTTGGAAGAAAATAAAGGTAGACATGTTTGATGTCAATATAGATTGACACGGGTATTGCATTGACAAGTATCTGACATGCTGACTTTCGATAGGGATAAGTGTCCTACATATCATAGCTTAAAAGTGAACTGCAACCAGTATCAAGGAGACTTGTAATAGTTTGATCAAGTTCCTGCAAATCCAAAAAAACTGGATGAATTGCAAGGCTTTTGCACTCAAAAGTTTTCACTGAGCTGTGAGCACTCCATTTTCGAAGTGGCCTGGATTTGAAACCTGACCATAGCTAATGGAATTTACTTCAGATGTGTCATAACCCATAAGAATCACGTGGCAGTTGCTTTATTTAGTGTAGTGTAATGATCAACAGGCATCTTCCTTTGCCGTCTTGTAGCTGATGCATTCTTGATTTTTCAGGCATTCGGCAAGAGATAGTACAACAGAAGTTACAGGAGCCCCCATGCATCATCAGGTTTCTTTATTTAGTAAAGAAAATAGGCCATAATGTTTTGATGGGTCTATTTAGTTCTCAAAATCATTATATGTTTTTATTTTTTCAATGGATGCAGCATTCAGGTTCTTTTGATGAAGAGATCCAACAACTCGTCGCAATGGGTTTTGAAAGGGTATAATGCAAAATCTTTGTCTCGTCTAATGTGGTTTTGTGAGAGGATGCTCCGCTGTTCTACATCTATTGCTTTCTAGTGTTTCAGCTGGATTTTAAAGGTTATTTAATTAGGTTTTAGGACTTCTGTATAGCAATTTTTTGGAAGTTTTTTTTTTCTCTCTAAATAATGAAATGCTGATGTTTAAATATTCTTTGTCTTATGTAACTAAACATCCAAGTAATTTTGGTTTTCTTTCGAGTGCACCCTTGTAATGGTTACAAATTAATAGAAGTCTGTATATTTAATTTATGCATGACCATGAAAATCTTCTAATGCAGACCCAGGTAGAAGTTGCTATTGCAGCTGCTGATGGGGATTTGAGTGTCGCAGTGGAAATTCTCATGAGCCAGCAGGCATGTATATGGTAGTTCTTTGTCATTTAGTTCTCATCATGAATGTTTTTGCTTTTGCTAATTTCTGTTTCTGTTGTTTATCTGTACAAGCAGGTTTGAACTGTGTCAAAGTAACGGACATTTTCCAAAATATATCTCCCACAAGCTTGGAGTTCTCTGCACGATTTTTTTTTTTGTTCTCCATCATAACTTGTGGGGATTGTATTTTTTAGAGCCAAGCTGACACAGACTCACAGAGGGATAAAAGAATCATCTCAATAGGACAAAGTCCACAGAACTGGCTTTGTTAATGCAAAAGAAAAAAAAAATAACAGAAGCTTCTTTCCTGCTGTACTCAATTTTACATGTAACTGTCAGTGTATCACTCTTCTGCCCATACATTGTTAAATGTAAATGTTATGTTCTGCTTATTTGGCACATTTTGTTCTCTGAGCTCATGATATGTCTGCTCTTAGACAACTTCTTTAAGGAATGAATTAGTTATGATTCCATTTGTATTTGGTCTCCGAATGAGGTGTAGTATAAATTGAATGAATTGGGTTAAGCATGAGCTGGTAGATGGGATCTAGCCTGAGCTGTCTTTGAGCTTAATGGTTTTTTTTTTAAACTCCACTGCATCTTGTTTGGATTAGAAGGTCATAGATTGCAAAGCTATCACATGGCGTTTCCGTTACATCTTTAGAAAATGCATACATGGACAAAATTTTCAGAGTCGGCTAGACAGATGCTTCAAAAGCCCTTGTCAGTATTGTATCCTGGCCAGTTTTCACTGTTCTCTTTGTGTTATTAGATCAATTATTACTTGGATGCATTTATGAAAAAAAAATGATACCATTGTATTTGCTCTATCACTCCCATGAAACTAAAATAACACCATATATCTGGAACTGTAACTAAATTGATGATTGAACTGTGCAATACGTATGGATCATTTGATCAATAGGATAGTACAAGTGACAAAACATTCACGAGACAGATAATATCAAATTGATGATCTTCAGAGAACTTTGATTGAAGATATAATTTATTCAGTGATACTGTAGACATCATTGTTCCCAAATTGCTGGAAATAACATAGGCATAATTCATAAGGAAGCATCTACCTCCATTGCGAGAATGCTTTTAAGGTAGCTCTCTCCTCCAACACAAAATGACAAAAAAAAAAAAAAAATGAACATACATTTTTGATGATGCAAAGAAGATGAACAAGGCTCAACAAAATGAACTTCCAAAAAAGGTTGGGAGAGCTTAGTACAAGCTCCCTATCTTCCACCCTCAACACACAGCCCCATACTCACTCCCTCCTGCCCAAAGGCTCAGGCAACGTGCTTGTGGATCCACAAACTTTGAATCTCTGCATTTAGAAGAAAAGAAAAACAATTAGGAAGACATACAAGTGACAAACAACAGACACAAGACAGGAGTTTCAGCTAATTAAGCCATGAATGTACCACAAACACATTCTCAAACGTGGAAAACATATAATAAGGCAGTAAATAGCTTTAAGGGATGGTCAGTACTGTGATTTGGTAGGCATGCATTTAAAATTGATAGAAGCTCTTGGGTGAGAGGATGGGAAATAAGTTATCCTACCAACATGGCAAGGTTAGTTGAAACCCCGCCATGCCATGGACGAGAATAGATGAGGTAATTCTAACACCATGGTGAAATGTCCAGAAGTCCAAGCATTGGATTGGTACTGGTAGGATCATATTGTAGTCAACCTTTAACAAGGGGGACCTATTGTAAATCCACTGAATGGTGGTTACAGCTCTGGTTATGCACCAAGCAGTCCTAATTAGAAGGGGAAACCCTTCCTCGTACCAGAAATTCACATCTAGTCCTGTCAATAGATCAGATCATGATCCAAATCCAATCCGATAACTCCTGATTCGGTATAGGATTTCTGATCTGAAATCCGAATAAAAGTGATCCAATCTGATTCATAATCGGATCGGATCCAATTACATATATATATATTCAAATTCTAAAAATATAAAAGGCTAACGTTCTAAAGCCTAAAAGATACTATTTGCCATTATCTCTAAATCTTATTTGCCTCCTAAATATAATAACAATTAACTGTTCAAGTATTTAAAAACCTAGAAATATAAAAGGCACATGATTTATTATTCAAGTATAAAAAGTACATGAACGGGATTTATCCTTCCCATGCCCTATTTAAAAGAGATCATTTGTCTCCTTCTTGTTCAAGTATCATATTACCGTTATTTAATTATTAATTGTTTAAGTATTTAAAAACCTAAAAATATAAAAGGCACATGGTTTATAATATAAAAGATACTATTTGCCATTATCTCTAAATCTTATTTGCCTCCTAAATATAATAACAATTAACTGTTCAAGTATTTAAAATACCTAGAAATATAAAAGGAACGTGATTTATTATTCAAGTATAAAATGTACATGAATGGGATTTATCCTTCCCATGCCCTATTTAAAAGAGATCATTTGTCTTTTTCTTGTTTAAGTATTATATTACTGTTATTTAATTATTAATTGTTTAAGTATTAAAAAACCTAAAAATATAAAAGGCACATGATTTATAATATAAAGTCTTGAATGCACATGATTTTTTCAATTATTTAATAACTACTAAATAAGATAAATATAAATATTTAAAGTCTAAAAGTTTAAAAAGGCTAAAGTGTAAAAGCCAACAGCTTATCAGATTGGACCGGATTGGATTCGAATATCCGAGTTCTTAATCGAACTCGAATTCGGATCATGTAATGCATAATCCATTGTATATCGGATCGGATTTGGATATTTGGATTTTATTATCGGATCGGATTCGGATATAGCAGAATTCAATCCGAATCTGACCTGTTGACAGGCCTACTCACATCCCTATTTCATGAATCATCATTACAAACCAATGCCTTTTCCCAACTAACTGTGGTCAGCAATTGTTCAATCAGACCACCATTGTTCCAGCCTACCAGAATTAGTCTCCTTTTCATTTTTTTTTCCTTCAACTCTATCCAAGTCTTTGGCAACTTTTTTGAGTTTTCCATGGTCGCTATTGTTTAGTGAATAAGGAGAGAAATAAATAAATCTAAAAACAATAATAACTTAATAAAACTTAAAACAGACCATGAATCATGCCAGGAGTACATAGAACAGTATATAATCAACGAACCATGCCTTACACCCAACTAGTTGGGGCTTCATCTTAGTACACGAAACAATAAAACCAATGGCTTAAAATTAAGCAAATGTATGAATACTTACAAGTTTACAGCAAGTCCAATGACCACCACAAGAGGAACCAGAGCATGCACCGTCATCCGCTAAAGGCCGTTAAATTTACGCGAATGTCTCTTCAAAAATTGTAAGTTTTGAACCTGCCACCACTAAAAGTTGCCAAACCTTGATGCTGAATGTCTGTGACGATAAGCCTTGGTGGAACCATGGGAACTTGAAGTCCCAGGAGGAAGCTTGGGCCTTGTCTTAGGAGAATAAGAACCTGAAAAGTTACCACCTGCTGCTAAAGCAGTGATGTTGTGATTCTTTTTAGTTGGTGTTGCAGGAGACCTCCAAACCTTTGCTTTGGCTTTTCTATGGGGTAGATCTCGTGGATCATCAGTCATCCACCCACCCCTCCATTTTGGTTTACTTGTCTCCGTAATCCATCTTTCTTCATATTGGTTGCTTTTCTTCTTATGAGCCTTACCAAGATGATGAGGATCAGATCTAGATCTTAACATATCTGTATTCTTCTTCCAAAATCTCTTAGTAGGGGTTGATAATTCACCCATACTCCGACCAGCCTACAAAAATAAAACTATTGGATATAGATTGGTTTACTATAGAGAACTCCATGAAACAAAAACACAACAGAGTCTGTATTCAACTTCATAATATTCAGAAATCATGATAGAGAATCTAACATGGACCTTAGCAAGATTTGTGCACCCGCGTGCAAAATGTCCTTCCTCTCCACACTTAAAACAAAAAGTAGGTGTTGCAGCACCACTGGTCTCCCCAAGTGATTTCGCACAACACTGCATGATGGACTTTCATAAGAACGAGCAGAGCTTATTAATTGATGGTGATGAAGTCACATCAATTACTGATCAAAGTAGAAAATGTGACTTACTGAACCATTATGGCCGGGCTGACCACAGTTATAACAAGAAGCTTCCATTGGGCCATTGTCTA
>JAUPMG010075000.1:0-13034 GCA_031762675.1 Pachysandra terminalis
TTATTAGTTGTAAACTTTTGTATTATTTCACATTATTAATCAAAATATTATTTGTTTTTTTTTTAATTTGTATGTTCCTAAATAATATATATTCTAATGAAAATATCAATTTTTATTGACTAAGTTTATTATTTATAGTTTAGAATTTATTACTTAGTACTTAGTAAAAAAAGAAAAAAAAAGAGAAAGAAATTCGCTAAATTACGCCTATATTAAAATATTGTAAATAAAAAAATAAGTGAATTTATTTCAGTGAAATAAATGAAATTTCGGTATAAAATTTTGTGAAATTTCAGCCAATTTTGAACATTATTTCGACAATTATTTTAAATAAAAAAACATTTCAACAAAATTTTACCAAAATATCCAAAATTTTGAAAATTTCGATTTTGTTTGGCCAGCCGAAATCAATGATATTTTCGAAATTTAAAACTATGGTAAAAAAAGAAGAACGTACGTGATATTAGAAATATAAGATATCTTTTCTTTATTTGAAGTCTGACCACTTCAACTTGAATCCATCTTTGGATGGGAGCTTCCTTTCAAGTTATGGGACCCTTTCTTGCTTTAAAACAAAGTTGCAAGTTGAGGTGCTTATGTAGGGAGTCTAAGGATGCGCCCAAGGTTTAAAGTCTCGGGATTGGGACCGGACCGGTCCTGTCTGATCTTAATCAGGACCGGCGATATTGTCCAGTACTATCTTGTCCGGATCCGGTGCGAAATATGTATTGCCAATTTTTTTTTTTTAATTAAAATTTTTTTGGATTGGCTGGACTGGTCAAGACCGGATCAGTACAGCCTAATACATGTCTGGACCGTGCAATTTATAATTTAAAAAAAAAAGAAAACAATTGGACCAATTGTATTGGTTTTCCGATCTAGATTGATACATGTCTGAAACCGGTCCATATAATTGGGTTCAGTTGGACCCATCCTGAACCCGACTAGTTGGCACCCCTACCCATGAACCACACTTTAAGAATCACAAAAAACTTAATTGAAGCGGGCTTCACATGTGATGGTGATCTCCTATCTTACAAATCGAATATGAGGTATAATAATTCACTTGATCAAAGATATTTCAGCAAAAGTAGTTAGCTAAATGTATTAAGATAATATAGGTTTTGACCGAGTTATGTCATATCATATATGTTAAGACGAGATCAAGCAATAAAGATAAACAGAAAACAAAGATCAACAATACACACAGATTTACGAAGTTCGACCAAACTTACCTACATCCTCGCGAGAGAAGAAGGTTTCCACTATATTCAAAAGAAATTAGGATTACAACTTAACTCCATAGAGATATATGGGAAAAATCCACAATATACCCTTACCGTACTGCGGGGGACTTCTCCCCCCGCATCCCTCGTCTTAACTCCTTTGGTACTGTACCAGCACACATAACGAGCTAACCTGACCTGGGAAAGTGGTCTCCCCCCATGGATCCCCCAGGCTGCCTTCCCCTTGGATCGAGAGCTTAGTGAATATGAGCCACCTACTCTCTAACAATATACTTGCACCGGTGCTGGCTGGTTTTCCCGGCACAACTCTTGCTTTCTTGGTATAAATGCTCAAAGCAAGCATTTATCATTTTGACAAGTTCCAAGCCTCAAAACTCGGCATTACAGCTTTATGTGACTGAACACATGAAAATACGTTAAGCAAGAGGAACTCGCTGAGCTTAAAATGCTCGAGAAAGGGGCCTGATGGGAATCCAACGTAACTCCCTTCAGGCCCCTTAGTTGAAGGGCTTTGAAGGGGCCTCCTAACTCCCTGTTGCGGGGCGTTCTTTCACCTCTGAATTCTGGCTCTTTTATGGCTATTTTAGTTGGTCTTTCTCTTACGCTAGAATTTTTTGTTACGCCATGTCTTTTTTTGTCAAATTTGCTTGTACAATTGTCTAGCGTAATTGCTTCAGAAGCTTTGATTTGACCTAAAATGGTCAAAAAAAAAAAAAAAAAAAAACGCAAGTGTCACCTGTATCTATTTGATAAAGATAATGATATTAACATGTCAAAAATATTACCACATTATCTCCCCTGATGACATACCATGCTTTCCAAAAAAAATAACGATCAATACAAACATACATCAAGCGAGCCCAAAATACTCTTACTACAGAAGATCATAAACAGACATACAAGAACAAACTAATTTTAGGCATCGGGGTTGGCCAAGAGGTAGGCTTCCAAACTCTTGAGCGTCTCTGTTATTTCTTCTGTGCAGTCCATAAAGTCCTCTTTGTTGATCTCAAAGTCGCCAACCGTGTGGTAGTGGATTGTCGTCCTACACAAAGACCCTCCATCTGAAGCTGTCTTTAACTTCAATTCATATACTATCGATTCGATATTGTCTATCAACGTGTCATCACCTTCGAGCAGAGTGCACTTGTAAAAGCTGCTCTCTACGTCTAGCTCGTCGACTCGGTGCTTATGTGTGTTTTGAAAATGATCACTTGCTATAAAACAAGTAAAGAATTATATATGTATAAACTGTTTTGTTTAGCTCTAATATAGGGTATTTATCATATTTTTGTGGTTATTCTTGTAACTCTTTTTGGAGCTTTTGAGAATAGTAAAATATGGTGTGTATCTATGTACGTAGGCACTATTTGTCGAATCACTTAAATCGCTGTCTTGTGTGGGCTTGATTTCTTTTTCTTTTTCTTATCTTTTTATCTTCCGTTCTTCATAATAAAATCATATCGTTTGGAGCATGGATACTAGGGCATTAGTTGAAGCGTAGGGACGTCACACGTTAACATGCTCGGGTGGATGCGTGTCACACGTTCACATGCTCCATATGTGTGAACACGTGACGCTCATCTATGTCAACATATCGACGCATGGCACATAATCATCAACGCTCCAGACGTATGCTTCCATACATCACGAGAGCATACCGTTTAGAGTATGGAAATCAGAGCATTGATTGGAGTGTTTGTGCTTGCGCACGAAGCATCAACATGTTTTGAAGGGCATGCATCAACATACTCTAGATGTTTGGACGCGTGACACATTTGGGCCATCATATGGATGTGTGATGCACAAGCGCCAATGCTCCGGTCGATGCTTTGGGCTCCATACTCTAGAGAATATGCTTTCATAAATTACAAGAGCCTATCGTGGTCGGAGCATCAATTGGAGTGTTGGCGCTTGCGCACCGCGCGTCCACATGCTCAAGCGTATACACGTCATGTTTCCACTTAGTCTTTCTTGTATAATTGTAAAGAACTTGACAGTTCTTATGGGGTTGGCTATACCTTCAGCAAAATAAAATATCCTAATGCTGCCAACTTCTCCATCTCCTTGAATCGTATCGATTCTCTTTATCAACTGAGGCATGACTTTGGGTAGGAAGTCGTTCCCATTGATGACGAAGGCCATGAACATCCTCTTCGGAGGGACAGAGCAAGCAATCTCATCGGTAAAGCTGGTGACACCCATAGACTATTGAAATGAAGTGAGAGAAAATGAAAGAAGCGGATGATGAACCAACTGGTTTGGATATATAGGAGGGCCTCTATCTATTAGAATTGAATTGGTAGAGATAGTTAAGAACAGATGGGATTTATATATAGATTGAGGGGTCTTATTGGACCTCTTGGTCTTCATTTGGGGTGTTTGGTGATACTTTTGAAAGCTGTTTTAGGTGAAAGCTCTTCTTCAGGAAGTATATTATGGTGCAGCAGGTGTAGAACTGCTTCTAAAAATTACATTTACATAAACCAACTAACCATATTTTAAATTTCAGTAGATTTTTTAAAATAAAAAATTATCCCTTTATTTTTATTACATATTTTTAGAAAACAAAAATATATGCCGTGACACTTTTTCTCATCAAACGTAATTTTTAACCAAAAGCCCCTTTTAACAAAGCCCTTTACATTAAAGCCTTTCTATTTGTACTACCACCCGCACCTAACTATCACCAGCACAGGATCCACACTCAAACAAAACAGATCCTTGATCTAATCTATGGGGACGGGTGGGCAACCCTTTTTTTCTCTACTTTCGCCAGCGGTGGATAACCAATCTCTCTCTCGTTTTTTTGGTGAAAAACTAAAAACATTATATCTATCGAACTGTAGAAACACCAATACAATCTTGTTGAATAGCTTCCAAAACTGTAAACCAATCTCTCTCTCTCTCTCTCTCTCTAACTGCACCTTTTTTCCTCAACTTGCGCCGGCGGTTGATAACCAATCTCTCTCTCTCTCTCTCTCTCTCTTTTTTGTAAGAGTCTCTCTCTCTAACAACAAACAGTTCCGTTTCTTTTTATTGTTTTTGTTCGGATTTGTGAGAAGGCCAGTTTTCTGTCCGACACTTGTAGTGTAATCGTGTTTGTATGCCATGTGTAGGGCTTTTATTAGGCTTGCACAATATTAGGATCACTGTACAAAACGCTGTTTAAAACTCCGTTATTTTTTTCTTCATAAAAACAAGTTTTGATGCTTAAAAAATGCGTATTTTTCACAAAAACGTATTAAACACTTTTTTATACATTTTACATTTAAAACTTTTTAAAAAACTTACTGTCTGTCCCTTTTAGATATGAAAAATATAATTTTATTTATTTATTTTCCATGATTTAAGGATTTTATTGAATCTTTTTATTAACTTTTATCTTTTGATGTGTTATTTTCATACAGAGGTTTAAGTAGGTTTTTTTTTCTATTTATTTTTTTTTTGTTGATTTTTTTTCTCTAGTGTTATTGTGATTCTAAGTCTACCAATTCTCTTGACTTACTATAGAACAGTAATAAAAAAAACTTTTAATAAAGAGATGAAAAGAGAAATTGACTTTCATTAATGTTTTATTTTCTATTCTATTATTAAATTTAAAATTTAAAATCTTTAATACTACATTATATTTTCATAAAAAAATAAATATCGGTTTTATTAAAGTTTCTAGTAGTAATGAATCTAAATTATTAAGATTATAAATTAGTTTTTAGGCTAATACTATAATATTTTCTTAAATTTATTGGTGATTGACTGATAGTTTCACTTTTATGTTCATGTTTTTTTTTTTAATTTTTTAATTTTTTTTTATTTTGTTTTTTTGGATCTCTACCGTATTAAACTCGAACAATTTAATCAACATATTTTTTACGTTTTTGTTTTATTGATCGTTTTTTTAACTTCATCTTTTTGAGTTAAAGGCCGTATTAAACTTGATGTTTAACCATCTCTTTTTTTCCGTATCACGTTTTGCTAACAATGATTAGGATTCTATCAATATTTACATTCCATGCCAATAGTAAACCCTTTCTAAACTAGGGTTTGTAATGGGTCAAATACGGATCGGATCCACCTAATCCATATTTGAATCCGATCAATCTGTATTCGACCAAAAATATGTTCGGATCTTAAAATGAAAATTCATATTAGAATCCGATTCAAATTCGACCAATTCATATTCGATTGAAATCCGAATTTGAATTTAGTTGGATATGGATATTCAGATCCATCTTGAACCCATCAGTTTTCAAGGGCTAACCATACTCGAGATTTTCGGGTTGAATTGGGATATAGATCCGACCAATTGATTGCTCATTCTCAACACCCATAGTTCCAGTCTAACAATTGTAACACATTCAATCTTTGGAAGAAATCCCTAATCCATTTATCAGACCCTTCTTTTTCTCAAATTCCCATTTACCCAACCACATAGTCACATCCTAAACCATTGAGACCATCGATGTTCCTAAT
Organism: Pachysandra terminalis; assembly: GCA_031762675.1. Classification (NCBI taxonomy): domain Eukaryota; kingdom Viridiplantae; phylum Streptophyta; class Magnoliopsida; order Buxales; family Buxaceae; genus Pachysandra; species Pachysandra terminalis. The sequence goes on from JAUPMG010075000.1 coordinate 5,721, forward strand.
AGTGAAGTATGTAACTCTCACCATAATAAAACATGGGAGTGGAAAGAAATAATCAAAACATAAGCAGAAGTAAACAATAAAAGTTCTAGGTATACGTACGTAAAAATACATATTCTGATCTTATTACACTGATTAATGAATTCTATAATTAAAATCTAATACAAAATTGTATCTACTGTTTCTTCAATTCTAGTCCCATCCCATGCTCTCCTTATGCTACATGATTCCTGAAGAATATAAATAAACATACATAAGCTGGAAAGTCCGGATGAGTAGTCCTTCAAAGCAAGGTATTTACTCAAATCTTAATGTTGTGATATACAAACAATAAGATAGATAAAATAATATAATCTGTAAATTATATGATAAATAATGATAATTATAACAAAAATTAAATAACAAGTGTTTCTCTCCCAATCTCACTTTGGTATATGAAATAATGGTCCATATATATCAATATTTCTACTTCTATATGCAAAATTAGATCAAGTGTATCATACACAAGATACTCACAATAATATCAACAAACAATATACAATGCAAGTGCTGTTAAGTATGCTAATCATGTAAGTTCCCACATGATTGATCATTCCTTGAGCAAGGTGTCTTCTCGAACCATCCCCCTCATATAGGGCCTTTCTCAAGTTAAGATATTCCATGTGTGCATCATAGTTCTAAGGGGTTTCGACATAGAGGGCACAATTCCATCACTTGTTTGTGATTACGGGTAATACTCCAATGAATTCCAATTGTAAATTCCTCAAGGAATCTTACAGATTAGCAACTAACAGAAGGGTATATGCTTCAGATATTGGGCATCAATTCGTGAACATTCCCTCACCTTATCGTCTTTCCACAAATCTATTGGGATCACCATGCAAGGATATAACACTCACCTTGGGAGTAAACAAATAAATTGGTTTATTGGGATGTACAGTCCCTCAACACATAATAATATAACATAGTCCAACCATAGGACAAAATGGGTAAAATAGTCAAGTCTCAAGTGTAATCTAATCCCATCAAAGGCTTAGGGTCTTAGACCTTGCTATCACAACAGGGTAATCCAAAATGCAACCCATGTTTTCAGCTCATTTAATTAGCACAAACAATGTCTCATAGGCATATATTCATATCAGCAAAGACATGAGCACATTCTCATGATTCTAATTTAATAATGTATAAGTCGACATCTTAGGCAAGAATATCCATGTATATACAATAATTATAATAGGAATATTGATAAATATGTATAATAATAAATAGTAGGACATTCTATTCATATATGCACTAATTTACACATAATCATATAAATAATGGTAATACATAGTCATTGAGTTATTTATTTAACTTCTGTACCTAGACATGCACAACTAGAGGGTATGACATTGCTGGAATAATCATGAGTCTGGTCTCTTAAGTATCTCAAAATATCACTTCCTAATCCAAGACACTAATTGGCTAAAATCAGTTTAGACTTGGTTGGAGTGGTCTTGGGTTATTAGGTATATTTCTGGGGTCTAATAACTCAATAAATCAATTAGATTAGGTCTAATTTAAGTGTCCAAAGGTTTAGGGTTCAAATCAGGTCATTATGGCTCTCGGTGCATGCTCGGTGCATTTATCGGCGTGTGTCTCAGTATTTTGGGTTTGGTCAATACAGGGGCTCGACGCATGTCTCAGCGCATCGAGATATGTCTCGACATGAAAACCAGGGGCTTGATTTACTTACTGTGACGCTCGGCGTGAAAACCAGTGAACAGTTTTACAAGATATGGGGCTTGGCGCATACTCGGTGCGCCTTGGGTAGTCGCCGAAGTGCATTCTGGGAAGATTTCTCTTGAGATTTTCCTCATATAATTCCTATAACTCAAGGGAACTTCTAAAATAGGATCTAAGTCATTGGATTGGGTTTTAATGATATCTAAAAGTGTTTATGGACTCTCAATTGACTACTTTCTGGGTTTAGACTCTTGGCTTGTGCATGAAAGTGTACTGAGGTTGGTTTGATCTTTAAAGTACAGGTTTTATTCATAAGATCATGGGAAGGGGGAAGTACATTCAATCAAAACTTTCCCTTGGCCACAACACTGAAATAAAAGTAAATACATAAGACATTGAAAGAAAAAGAAAACTCACAATAATGTGTTGTAGAATTCTCCTAGGTTTCATTCTTCTTCTTCTTCTTCTGAGTATTTTATGGGTTTCTTCTTCTCATGCTAAGGCTTCTCCACGAATTTGATCTTTCATTAAGTGTTTTAGATATTTTAGTTAAAGTTTACCTTATAAGGGTCTATGGATAATGGGTTATCTTGATGAGTTATAATACTTTACGGAGTTCTAGTTTTCTAGTCTTTCTAGGATTGTAATTAGGAAGCTTCTAGATGAAGGTTTATAATTCTTATGTGATTAATATTAAACTTAGGGTTATTATTTAACCTTATTATTATTATTATTATTATTATTATTATTATTATTATTATTATTATTATAGTTAACATAATTATTTATAAATATATTTATCTGGTTTAGGCCTAGTCAACAATTCTGGAGATTTGATCGAGTCAACTATTCATTTCGAACTCTAATGATTTATTACTTTTAAATACTTATTAATTTAATTAAGTTGTTTATAAATATTAATATATTATTTAAATAAGTTAAGTTATATTATCTTGGGGTTTCGAATAACTTATAAGTTCAGTTTGGCTTATAGGTTCAGTTTAGTTCAGATTATCTTCTTAACCTTGTTCTTTAATTATAACTTTTTTTTTTTTTTTTTTTTTTTTAAAGTTTGGCTTAGTTATGTTATACCCAGCTTACTTAGTTTGAGTCTTAATAGTTATATTATGTTGAGCTTTAATTATTTTTTAATAAATTACCCTTTTAACCTTGAGATTAAAGTTTTAAATTTTTTGGTTGTTACAGACACTTCAATATTATAGTCCATAACAAAAGTCGATACTGTTTTTGAAATTGGGTTAGCGTGGATGATTCATTAGTTAAATTTTTAACAATCAATTATAATATTAATTAATTAATCTAATAAAAACTAAATGAAAGTTAATCTACAAGTTTTTTCTTTTTAAATATTCATCTGTATTAAAAATTCATTTTATATTATAGATGGTGTGTAATATGTATTGGTGTAAATATTCTATGTAAAATTTAGATAAATCTAAGTTTTTGAAATAAGATAATTATCATGATAATCGAATAATAATATTAATATAGTTGAAATAAATAATTTTTTTACATATATTAGTATAATAAGTGTCGGGTACCCATTAAGGACCGGGTTTTTGCGGGTTTGGTTCTGGACTAAGGGTTACAACCCCGATTCGGAATCGACAAGACCCAGAAGCGGTCCATATAATAGGGTTCGAATCTGAGACTTGCTGGACCCGTCCCGAACTTGATCTCTTGACACCCCTATCAATGCTCTTAGCTGCCACACTTTAAGAATCATGAAAAACCTTATTGAAGCGCTTTCATCTGTGATGGAGATCTCCCATCTTACAAATCAGTATAATAATTTACTTGTTCAAAGATTTTTCAACAAAAGTAGCTAGCTATACTTGTGGCTAAGGGGTGAACTCAAGAATATGGGAAGGATTATGAGGAGACGTTCAGCCTTGTTGCTAAGATGATCACAGTTCGTCTTCTTGTTGCCATTATATGTGTTAAGATAATATCTCTTTAAGACTTATGTCATGCCAGTGCCGGTGCCGCTAGGTCTTCCTGGTTCAACTCTTGCTTTCCCGGTGTAAATGTCCGAAGCAAGCATTTATCATTTTGGTAAGTTCCAAGCCTCAAGTCTTGGCATTACATCTTCATGTGACAGAACACGTCAATATCTGTTAAACAAGAGGAACTCGCCGAGCTTAAAATGCTCGAAAAAGGGGTCCGATGGGAATCCTATGGCCCCTTAGTCGAAGGGTTTTAAAGGGGACATGTAATTCCCTGTTGAGGGGGTTCTTCACCTCTGAATTTTGGTCCTTTTAAGGTTATTTTAGTGGTTTTTCTTTTACGCAAATTTTTTTTGTTTCGCCATGACTTTTCTTGTCAGATTTACTTGTATAATTGTTCGGCGTAATTAAGTCAGAAGCTCTGATTTGACCTAAACCCCTCAAGTATCACCTGATGACATAGCATGCTTTTCAAAAAATAACTATCAACACAAACATATACAAATAGAATCAACCAAAAAAACATGAAGCGAGCCCAAAATCACTCTTATTACAGTAGATGATAGATATACAAGAACAAGCTAATTTTAGGCATCGGGGTTGGCCAAGAGGTAGGCTTCCAAACTCTTGAATGTCTCTGTTATTTCTTCTGTGCAGTCCATAAAGTCCTCTTTGTTGATCTCAAAGTCGCCAACCGTGTGGTAGTGGATTGTCGTCTTACACAAAGACCCTCCATCTGAAGCCGTCTTGAACTTCATTTCATATACTATCGATTCGATTTTGTCTATCAATGTGTCATCACCTTCGAGCAGAGTGAATTTGTAGAAGTTGTTCTCTATGTCTAGCTCGTCGACTCGGAGCTTATAAGCGTTCAGAAGAGTACTACATTCTATGAAACAAATAAATCTGTATCTATATTATATTACTATTAAAAAGAAATAGTACGTTTAAGAATATTTCATGACATTTTTTTTAATGTTTATAAAAATATTAGTCCTATTAAAACTTAATCTATCACAAATCCCATACAAATCTTTCTTTTATCTTTTTTAGAGTCCTATTAAAACCCAATCTCTCACAAACAAAAAATTTACATACGTATTAGAATAGTAATTATAATGTTAAAAATAATAAACATATAAGTTCTTATTATAACGAATTAGTTATACTTTTAAAAATCTTTTTATTTTTATTTTTATTTTAATTAAATAAATATGTAAAGATAAGTTTAATTAAATAATGTGATTAAGTTTAAATGAGCTTTTCTTCTAGGAAAGTAACGTTAAAATGTCTAACATAAGATTAAAATAAATTTATATTGTAATACTCATGTTTTTATGTTTATTAAAACTCTTTCACCTATAAATCCTATCTCTTATCCAATTTTATTTTTTTTTTAATTTTTATCCAAATAATTTTTTTAAAGTTTTATTAGTAATACGTTCACTCATAAATATTTTTTTATTTTTATTTTTATTTTTATGAGTGAACATTATCTATAATTAATCTATTCTATTAATTCTTTTTTTATTCTTTTTAGAGTCCTATTAACAAAAAAAATATTTCTATACGTATTAGAATGTTTAAAATAATAAAAATATAGGCTTTTATTATAACTAATTAATTATACTTTTAAAAATATTTTCTTTATTTTAATTAAATAAATATGTAAAGATAAGTTCAATTAATAATGTGATTAAGTTTAAAATAAATTTATATTGTAATTGAATATTTATAAGATAAAAAAAGTATAATTTATAAAAATAGTATTAATAAATTATTTATAATATATAAATAACTACTAATAAAATATATAAAGAGAAAGCGATTTTTAAATTTATCTAAATATTATTTATAAGCTTAAAAAACACACACTTTTCTATTTTATTAAAACTCTTTCACTCATAAATTCTATCTCTTATCCAAATATTTTTTTAAGTTTTATTATTAATATGTTCACTCATAAATCTTTTTTTATGACTGAACATTGTCTATAATTAATCCATTCTATTAATTCTTTCTTTTCTTCTTTTTAGAGTCTTATTGACAAACAAAATTTTTTCATACGTATTAGACTAGTAATTAGAATGTTTAAACTAATAAAAAGATAAGTTCTTTCTACAACTAATTAAGTATACTTTTAAAATATTTTTTTAATTTTAATTAAATAAATATATAAATATAGATATAATTAAATAATGTGATTAAGTTTAAATGAGTTTATCTTCCAGTTAGACAAGGTTAAAATTTGTAACATAAGATTAAAATAAATTTATATTGTAATTGAATATTTATAAGATAAAACACGTATAATTTATAAAAATAATATTAATAAATTATTTATAATATATAAATAACTACTAATAAAATATGTAAAGAAAAAGGGATTTTTAAATTTAGATAAATGTTATTTATAAGCTTACAAAACTTATTACAAAATATTTATAATTTATAATTAAGAAAACCTTAAAAAATCGTTCTTTTGTAGTAGCATGTAAGAATATATTTACATATTATAAATTATAATTTATTAAAATTATTATTTTTTCGATCCATTTTTATAAGTATATTACCATTTCATAATTCTATTAGAACTCTTTCTTCTTTATAAACTCTAAAACAAAAAGAGACTTATTTTAATAAATAACTATTTTTATATAATTTAATAAAAAAATAAAAAGAGAATCTTTAAAATTTATCACTTTTATTTACACCTATAATAAACCTATTATATAAGCTTATTTACAAAATATAAGCACCTCAAAAGAATCCTGTCCTAATATCCAAACATAAAAGGACATAAAAACTATATAAACCTCTTAAAATACCTTTGATAACACCAATTGGATATGCATTCTTATTAAAATTACCTAAATAATAATTTTATAACTCACAATAATTTAAAAGTACTTTAATATATAAAAATAAATCTTAAAAATATCATCTATATTAAATAGAATAATTATTTTAATTTTTTAAAAGTACTAAAGTTTTCATTTAAAGAGGTTAAGACACACTAAATAAGTATTATAATTCTAATTATTTTAATTATTTACACCTATAATAAACCTATTATATAAACTTATATATATATAAAGTTTTTGTAGTTGAAAAATGGTTCATTTTTTCGATCCTATGAATAAAACACCTTTATCCTAACATACTAAATGTTAGTTAGATAAAATTACAATATAAGATAAGGATAGGGCTGTCTCGGCTTGGGCTCGGCTTGTTTGAGCCAAGCTTGAGCTCTAAAGTTAGGCTCGCTAGCCGAACTTGAGCCCGAAAAAAAGCTCATTATTTTAACGAGTTAGAGCCGAGCTTGGGTAAGCTTGGCTCGGTTTGTATATGTGATTATACATTCATATTCTTATATTTTATCTTTTGTATTAATATTAAACACACATGTTCACATATTATATTACATATAATAATAGTTATCAACTATAATGTTAATACATTTGTATTAATCTAAGCTTTTTTACGATGTTGATTTTTTATGAGCCGAATTTTTTGCGAGCCGAGCTTTTACGATCCTGAGCTGAGCTGAGCTGGGCAAAGCTCGGCTCGGCTCGGAGCCTAAAAACTTTTAACGAGCCTGAGCCGAGCCTGAGCTTTGCTAGAG